>VZRJ01012175.1:2631354-2718234 GCA_013397565.1 Ptilonorhynchus violaceus | reverse complement strand
AGGGTTTTCATGAGGCTTAGCAGCGTCTGGGGAAAGGGTGGGTTTCCTTACACACGCCGCCCCCTCCTCTGGGTGTGCTCTGCAACGTTTCTTGTGGTTTTCCAGTTTAAGTGCTGGATGGGGAGTTGTAAATTGTCATCTTGGGGAAGTATGGTTTAGTAGGGCGAGAACTTCAGTGCGAGGGTAAATTGCCTTTCAGAGTAGGGGTGGGCGCTGTGCTGCAGCACAGGCGGTGGATGCGCTACAGCAGCTCAAGCACACGACCAGGAGCGAGCATCCGGCTCTACAGAGCGTGTGCTGGCACCAAATGCTCGGCAGCCCAACTAGCACGGGGTATTTGCAGCTCTAAACAGTCCTTTAGGCTTGGGGTGAATGCAGCGTCTGGGACCCTGGCTGGTTTTGCCTGTCTGTCAGGGCAAACTTTGTTCCATGAAGCTGCTCGCAGCGTTTACTGTATCAGTCCCGAGGCAAGGGCTCGGGGTTTATTGTTCGCAGTCACACAGGCTGCTTTGGGTGTTTCTCCACCACCCCCTAGCAAGAAAGGAGGCGAAATAGACGAGAAGAGGGACAGATTCAAGTACAGTTTTACCTCGGTTGCATAATATGCTCTGCAGTTTAGTGTTCAGTCTGGTCAATCGATAAGAAGATTTCTGTGTAATGTATGCACGTGCTTCACTAAACAGAAGAAGTTTTAACTGTGAAAGGATTTAATAGTACAGTTGTGTCTGCCAGCATAGTCATAGTTTTGCAGGGACTTTGTTTCATGTTTTGCTCTATTTTTCTTGCTGTAACAAAAGATCCTTAATTTTAAGACCACTGATATTGGAGATGTCTTTGTATACAAACTGCAAACATCAGGTTATAGGAATGTAATTGTTAGTAAGTGTTTAAAATTGTATGTAGCTAGAAGGAATACAATTAAAGTGCTCAGTGGAAGTGACAGAGTGAATCAGAGGAGCTTGGTGTTACAGAATGTAATTAAAATACCAGGCTGTTTGGAGATATATGAAACAAATGCAATTAACCAGCTTGCTGGAACAACAGGAGCAAGACATAATTTATTCGAGTTTTGTCATGGGGAACACATGTAGAACCTTTGTTCTGGCTTAGCCTTATGAGGGTGGGGCGGTGCAGGTGAAGCACACGGCTAATTTAGAGCAGGACCATTAGAAAAAATTGCCGAGAAGCTGCCTGGAATAGACGTGATACTCCCCTTTTGTGGGAGGATATTGCAGAGACTGTCAAGCTTGCCTACATTAACAACTCTCTGAAATAAATAAATAAAGAACCTTGTGGATAGCACATCATGACCAAGTAGATATAAGCTGTTATTGTCGAAATGACTAACAAGTAGCTTTGAAGAAATACTGGCAGGCAAGCTTGGCACACAGTGCTTTTGTCTCTTTAGAAGCATAGTAATTACGATCACATCTTAGGGTGACACATACCACTAGTTGCTTTGAAAAGATCTCTATCGACATCAGCACCGTTTGTAATGCTTTAGTTCAAGAATAAAAGGCAAAACCCAACAGACCTCTTGTTTAATAGGTCCTTGGTTTGTTTTCTGTGTTTGAAAGTTACCTCTTGGTGCATTTCTGGGTTTGAGGGTTTTTGTTGTTGGGTTTGGTTGGGTGTTTTTGTTTGTTCTCTTGGCAAGAGGTCCAGACATAGACACTGTAGCATTTGAGGCACGTTAACCATCCTTTTCCCTGTGAGTTTAGTTTTATTTAGTGATTCAAAAACGGTATCGATCAAAGTAATAATTTTTTTCTTCCAAAGTTATTTTTGCTGTCCGTTGTTTTAGGACACCTGAAAATTGCAAAGCTCCATGAAGGTGTCAAAAACATGTGATACATACACATATGTAGACTTTAGGGGTTTTATTATTGTGTTTTTGATTTTGAGTAACCCCCTGCTATGTTTGTGCACTCTGAGCAGGGCATAACTTCAATTCCCCTTTTCTTTAGCTGTCAATCTTGCATGCTATTCTTGACAAAAAGCAAACAAAAATTGAAACACAAAAAAATCCCAAATACCAAAACACACACACAACCCCAAAACAAACAACAAAACACCCAACTAGACAGAGTCTGTACCATACACTAAATCACTAGCTACTGGAGTTAAAAGAGCTGATTACATGTGGGATTTTAATAGTGTCCAGTTGATTGTTCTTTCATTGTTATGTGTTATCTTTCTTCCGATCTTTAATAAAGTTTAAAAGAACAAATATTAACAGAAAAGTCAACAGCTGCGGTGAACACAGGTTTTGATGGGCCAGACCCTGGCCTGGTAGGACTCATAAGTACTTTCAATGAAAATGACAACCTTTTATGTCCGAGCTGGCTTTTAGTCCCTTGAAAACTGCGAGTGTGATGCTTTTGAATGGATGATGGTGTTAAAGATATATGAGAATAATTCTGTAGAAACAGCATTTTATCTCCATATCAATATATTTCAAAGGCACTTATTGTCTTAATGAAAAGTGTGCTTCTGAAGTGGTGTGGTGGCTGAAACATTCTGTGTTTCTTTTCTTCTTTATTTTTTTAATTCATTTTATTTCTTCATGCCAATGAACTGCACATCTGTGGCCTTGTGCAGGTCCCTGTTGCCTGCTGGAGAACATGGCTTACATATAAAGCTGGAGTATATTCTTCCAGTGAGTATTTGAGCTGACAGGGTCTTGATCTCTCATGTGAACCTTTGCTTCTGTGGAATGTGTGCATTTTAATGCTTTAAGAGCAAAATTCTGGAGAGTTTGCAGTTTTGTTTCCTTTACCTTGCTCTTCCATGGGACGTGATTCTGCAGAGCATTTAAGTGCTTCCATCTCTTAGCCACAGCCTTGTTGAAGTTAGTAAGAATCTAAACACGTGTTCCGAATTAATCATGCTTCAAAACTTTGCTGAGTAAGGATGAATTTATGCCTATGATGACATCTTTTACTGAATTAGTCTGAAAATTTTGCTTTCTTTACTTCCTCTCTGGTAGGTTGTCATTGCAACATATGTATTTATGTGCAGAAGATAGGCAGTGAGGGAACCCTGTCATTGTACACCCAGAGATGGATATGTTTGAAAAATAATGTGATAATCCAGATACCTTGGTTTGTATCTTTGCTTTGTTTGTAATTTGGAGCCCTGCCAAAGGCCTGAAAAGTTGGAATTAGGGGGTTTTAAACCTTTATGTGAGTTGCATTGACTACAATAATCCTTCTCTGGAATGACCAGATTGAGGTTGCTCAAGGAAATTAAGTTTTAGCAATGCAACCTTAAAAGTAGAGAAAAGAATTTAAGTACATTTTTAAGGATGTGTAAAAAGTATCAAGGAGAGGTGCCAAAAAATGTGATGAGAGGAAATGGAGGCTTTGGCTGGTCTGTCCAGCCAACTCCATTTCCAGGAGCTGCTTTTCCGCAGCAATGCTATGTGGGCTCATAGCCCTAAATTCGAGACGTGCTCTGTCCACTGCTGAACCGTTTAGTGGAAATTACTGAAGAGTATGCAGTGGCTTTTTAGCCATTTGTTACCCTTGAATTGCTATTCAGATATTGATCTTGGCTAAATAGATTGCTAACAGGTTCTGTACATTCTGTTTCAGCCACCTAGGAGGACGCTGCTGTCAGGTTTTATCTGTTATCTCAGCTGGCATGGCAGAGGTTGCTCTTCCCGTGGCTGCCATCTGGCTCACACCTCTCACACCAGCCTTGGGGAGGATACTCAGTAATCATATTGATGCTGTTTCTCGCCAAGAGGCTCCCTTACTGGTGTGCTTTTCTACATTTCTATAGAAATCTCTTTATTTTGCAAGAAGAAAGCAGAAGAAACCAAGTATTTGCTCTTGCTAAATAAATAAATAAATAAATGTATGTGTTGGCTTTTTGGTTCTGACTGAACAGACATTTCTTACATGTAACTGCTGAATTTTTACAGAAAATTTATAGATACCTGAGGTTTTTTGCACAAATATTTTGACAGTACACATGCCTTGTGTGTTCAAAACAGTTCATTTTGGTACATGGATGGGTACGGAATCTGATCTTAAATCACTAGTTCAGAGAGAATGTTGAGGGTACCTTTCATGCAGGATAGTCACGTGGACTGTTAGTTATGAGATCTTTGAATGCAAAATATTTGTATAGAAATAAAAATTTGCAGATGTATATATTAGTGTCACCATCTTTACTCTCACACCTGACTTTTACTATAAATTGTGGACTCTGTGTCCTTGAAGTTCTGTGTCCAAAAATAGGATTGAGTTTAGTATTGTCCTCACCTCAAGCCTTTTCCTTTACAAAATAACTGCTGATCACCTGTAGTTAATAATTTTTGTTGTTATAGTGGATAATTAAATAAGGCCCCTTAATTTAGGTCCTGACTCTGCACCACTGAAATCTGTAACAGTTTTGTTGTTGGGTTCACAGAACACTGCGAAAGCAGTGATGTTATCTTGACTTACTGTAAGTAAAGACTCCTATCTTAATTCATGTATCCTAATCTTGTTACAAGATGAAGTTGCCTTGTTGCTACACACAACACTACAACAACTACATAAATACCAGAGGGCACAAGTGCATATTGATGCCTCAGTTCTGCTTACTCCTCACTTGTTCCTATAATGCTTTCTTTACTAGTGCAGAGTTTCCCTTAGTAACTAAAAATCTGCTTTTTGTGCTACGTTGTGTATGTAAAGATATGCATTCTTAATGTTTTATCAAGATAAAAGTTCATGAAGTAAAAAATGGCTTTTTAATTCCATCTCTGCAGCTTATCTTGGCATTGCTGCCGTGGAAGAGATCCAAGATGTTCTCCTAATTTTATTAAAATAATAGCCTTCATCAATAAATACATGAACAACAATAGACACACTAACCAGTAGTGCCCATGTAATAACCTGCTGATACATATATTGAGCCGCTGTGCTCTGGTGGCCAAGCCTAATTGAGATTCATCTCTCGGTTATGGACAAATATGATGTGAGGATATTCATCTAAACATTGTTCTGGCAGAAGTATCTTGTGCATGTGCATTGAACTTGCAGTTCTTTACCACTCTCCCTCAGTTATTTTGGTGGTTTGGTTTGGTTTGTTTTTTTTTTTGTTTGCTAAGCAAATTTTTTTTTTGTGAACTGTATTATCTGCAGATCCCTGAGTTAATACATCTGTTTAACTGGGTTGTGAGAGAACTTTCTGGTTATGTAGGAGATAGGTTGGCAAACATTATTCCTTGTTATTTGCCTTCTTGCTGTTTCTACCAGGAAAAACTGTGTCTCTGGCTTGCTGATAACTGAAGGTCACCCTTATCTAGTGATTCCAGTGTGTATTTTGTAACCCATCAAGATTGTGTGCATACAGGTGCTATTGCAGACTTTCCATGCTGTTATTTGTCGTCGTTGTGGGGATACCCCTTCACTTCTACCCACCTGACTAATAACTGAGATAACACAAAATATCTTCAGATTCATTCCTCATCATTTTCAGGTGCTCATAGCACAAGACACTCTTCCAAGCTTGATTTGGAGAAATCTTAATGATATGTGGTATTTGCTTGCAGAATTACCCTTGCCAGTGAGTCTTCATTGTACCACTTCAGTTCCAGCAGAATCTTCAGTCTGATGACAGTGAAGGACCTGCCATTGTGCTACTTTATACTTTGTTATAACTTGCTTTTACTTTCTCTCATCAGTTTTTCTCAGATTAATTCGGAGAACAGTTAATTTGGTCTGATATATGGGAAAGGACTGGTGGGATGAGTGGAGATGCCAGGAGCTAAGTATGGTGTCACCCATTAGAGTCTACCTCGATGCTTGTGCCACCCTGATTGTTGCTGCATGTGGTCTTTTGGTTTGTATTTAGGCATTGCCTCTCTACCTTCAGTGTAGTGTGGCAAGGCAGGAAGAGCATCTCCATAATGTGCCTGTCATAAATGCAGATTGGACAAATAAGTAAGGGATAAACGGCCAGCAGCAAGTTGTAAAACACAGAGAGCTGTACTTCACTTCTATTAATCACTTGCCATTGATTGCAAGAGAAACTGGGTGGAAAAAATTTAACCTTTTGAAACCAAAATGTCAGGTAACTAACATCAGTCGACTTGTTTCTCATTCGTAGTGAATGGAGGGAGTGTTCATGCCAGGGTACCAGAGGTACTTTTTTACTGCTGTGAAAATGTCAAGAGTTAAAAAGCAGTTATGAAAAGTATTTTAATGCTGCAGGACGCCTATAATCATGGGTTCTCAAGCTGTCATTCTGTGCAGTTTTCAAGGTCTGCATGTCCTGTAGCCCAGATGACTTCATCCTGGCAAAAGGAATGGTCAGTTTTAACAGTTTGTTTTATCCTGAAGAGAATTCTGTAACTAAAGGATGGGCTATAGTTTCTTTCCTGTTGCTATTATGAAAAATTTAAATGGTATAGGAAAGCTGTTGGACTAAGAGCTAGCTGGAAGAACTGTGTTTTCTTCACCTGGATTGTCTTTCCCTAGAGAACTTGATCTTCCCTTTGGGATTGTCACTCCATAGTAGAGCCTGCAGGAAAAGGATCTGTGGGGGCATCCTCCTCCTCACTTTTCAGAGTGCTTGGTGTATCGTGTCAACTTTTGAGGTCTGGAGATGCTTATTGTTCCTGCATGTTCAGTAGCACTGCCCTGCTCTGACAGTGCTCTGGGGAGAGAAATTACACTGTAAGATGGGATAAAAAGTGGGGTAGTAGCCTGATTCCAGGTCCGTGGCTTGATGGAGAGAGTGAGCCAGCAGAAGAGCTGGGTTAGATAGTGCAGGGAATGAACAGGGGAGCAAGGCACTGCTGTCATGCTTAACATGATAGTGCTGATCCCTGAAAACTTCAGGGTTGTGTCATACTCGGTGTGTGTAGGCTTTTATCACTGCTATGTCATTTGTACATCACTTATCCGTGAAGTGAATAAGCTTTTCTGTCAAATTGTTTTAGTCCAGATTTGTTTGGAGTGGCTGCAAGAAAATGCTAATTTGTAGTTTGATGCAGTGAAGTAAGGTCTTTTCTGGGTTAAACTTGATACACTGCAGAAGTGCTGTGATAAATTGGCTGGGGCTTTTTTGTTTATATGTTTTTATGACATGTAAGAAGAATTCAGTGAACTAACTAAAATAGTTGGTTTATGTCAAGGCAACAGCTATTAAACAAAGGACTTTCAGTGGAAAAAATGTAACTTTCAGAAATACTGCAGGCTGCACTTTACCCTTGATCTATGCATCTGTTCTGTTACCAAACTGGATTTTAAATTACAATGCATTGATTTTAAGCTAGTCAATGTGATTTGGCTATTCAGATGTATGTCTGAATTACAAAATTCTGTGGTTTTTTTTTCTTCTTCTTGAATTTCATTCATCATCTTAAACTGTGCAGTGTGGGCTTTACCTGCTGAGACCAGACAATTTGTTCTGTAACATTTAAATCCTACCTATGGGGTAAAATCTCAGCACTTAGAATAGGAGGATCCTATGATAAAATTGTCTTTTAGTGCTGTTGTGTTTAAATCCTTAAGAATAGTTTTCTGTGTATGTACATCTAGATTAAGAAAAAAAAACCCTTTGTGTGGAGAGATCATTAGAAGTATGTATAGATATAAGTGAAGAAAATAACTTTAAAGAGGTAGAATTTATGTCTCTGAAAGCAAAACTCTAAACAGTAGTAGGAGCCATCAGAACATTGAATTAAAGGAAAATGAAATGTTTGACAAGTAGACAAACAGATATTTAATTAAATATGAATCAATGTAAACCAGAACTGCTTATTATTGTTATTATTTACTGACTCTTTTTTGACAACTGCTCAATTTAGAATGAAATGCAAAAGAACATATGTCTGTCTTTGTATGACCCCAAATATCTCTGTTCTCCCTTTCATCAGACAACATGCCTTTTTTCCCCCCTAAGTGATTTTTGGTTGCTAGGAGAAGTGCAATGGTCTGCCCTGCTCTTATCCAGCAGTAAAACTGAAAAGTGTATTGAGGTAAAGAGAGGGGCAAAGCACAGTATAGGCCATGAATCACAAGTTGTCTCTGATATGTCCACTTTGTTCCCACTTTTTCTTTGAAAACTTTTGTTTTTACTAATGGTGTTTCTTTCCAGATAATCTCTCAAAGCCATTCAGAAAGTAAAAAAAAAAACAAATTGTGTTGTTAAGAGTCCACTCAGAGGAACAAAAAAAGGAGGGGGAGACTTTGAGACTTATTCATGGGGCCTCAGTGGTAGCAATGCACAATCCCATGAATAGCTTCAGTCAGCTGCTGTTAAACCTGGGTGATTGATACCTTCTGGTTTTTGCTAGAGCTAGAAAAGTGTGCAAAAAGTCTTCGTAGTGGTCCTGCCAGTTTTAATGCAAGATATTGAAGTTGTGTACAAACTATTTCAAACAGCAAAGTGTTCAAATGTTCAAATGTTTTCAAACATTCAGTGTTCCTGAAGCATTTAAATAGTAATGTTGCATATGTTTTAAAATCAGAAAGGATTGTTAATTGTGGTACTCTTGTTTTAGTTTGTGAAACTCTTTGTTCACTTTCTAAATCATGCTTTTTCAAATAATTGTGTACTGTGGCAGGAATCACTTGACCATCACCTCCTGTAATGATCCAAAAGTGGGCTTATCTGAATGTCATTGGCTACTTTCAAATCTTTGCAGTTAGAAATAGTTGTATGTGGCTGGATGATGCAACAGGTATAAAGTATTAGGCAATATTGTCTGTATTAATAGACTATCAAAATCATGAGAGTTATGGCAGATTTCACTTGAAATTGACTGCAGGATGAATGTATAGACAATATGTTCTTTCCTCAAATGCTTAATGAAACTTAGCCTGGAGAGCAGTCTTAAAGCAATGATTATATCTCTCAAGAAAGATTGCTGAAGTGGTCGTGTGTGTGAGTCCTGTGAATGAGGGCACTGAACATGTGGCTGCAGAGATCTGTGATTTGGGCTCTGGTAACAGCTCACTGCCTGTGGACAGAGCAGTTCCCTGCATCATTCCTTACCAGGAGTAAGTGGTGAGTGGCCAAGGGTCTCATTACCAATTTAGAATGTTGTTGTGGCTCAATTTAGCGACATGCAGATAATAGGGAGATTCAATGAAGATGTACTTGGAAAAATAGTGCAGCAACTTGTAACGATTAGTTATTCCCATAGGAACAAAATAGGTTTCACCCTTATTTTCAAGTCTATTGGGTGACCTGGCAGTAGTGGATTCAGTCCCAGTGTAATTTAATGGAATTTGTGTCTGTTTAGGTCAGGGCTGAATTTGCCCCCAGGGAAAGATGAAGATGGAAGAGTTGTAAGCTAAATTACAGGGAACTGGCTCTATCTTACAGGCTGCTAATGGGGGTGGGAGCGTGTGTGGTTCTTTTGTGTGTGGTGGTGTTTTTTCATTTTTCTTCCTGATCCACACAGACTTTAGGAGTAGTTTAAATACCATCCCCAGTACAGCTGAGTTTTCAGTTACTTCCATGAAAGCTGCAAGTGCTGAGACCAAGAATTTTCCCTCATAAATCACAGCAGATGTTGCCTCAGCCATTCTTCAGTGTTACCCCCAAAGCACTGTTGTCTTTCTTCCTGCTGAGTCCTCCTTCCTGCTGAGAGCTGCATGGGAAAACAGACATGGTTTTGTAGCTGCACGTGGATATTGGTTAGCGAATTTGGATTAGCTGTTAATGTGTTAAAATAAAGGATGTGCCCAGTACCACTTAGGAACTCTATGGTGCAAGGGACAGTGAGATTTGGCCTACAAGAACACAGCTGATGACAGGAGAGGTGTGCAATTGGGAATAATGGAGGAAGAAGGGCTGACTTGAACTCTTGCTGCTGACATTTAAAACAAGTCAGCTTTTGAGGTCCAGGAGGATCAGAATGGAAGAATCACAGACCATTAAGTATGTCTTCTAGTAATAATTTTCCTTCCTAATACTTGATAGTCCTGCCATACTGAATCACGAAGGAGAAAAGAGGTAGAGGGAGATTCAGTGCTGCTGGGTTTGGGACAGGGGTCGTAGGGAGAGTAGGCACTGCAGTGAAACGCTGAGCTATGCCTGTCCTTCCTCATCCTTTCCTTCTGTCCTAAGGTATTTCTGGGAGTCTAAATATACTAGGGAAGGAGTCAGAAAAGAAGTGGTAGCTGTGGACCTGTCTGAAATTGGAGGAAACCTCTTATTGCATGGTGATATTTGTCTTTGCCATTCTTGCATTTCCTTCTTCATTCAACTCAACATGCCAAATGAAGGATCACTCTCCAGAGAATTCATCTGTTCCCCAGAGTCCAATGCATTTGCAGAATAAACTTCTTTCTAAAAGGCTGAATTTAAAAGCCTACATCTTTTTAAATAAGGAGCAGCTTATAGCTATGATATTGAAGTGGAAAACTAAGGAAGGCAGACAGGTTTGCATACACTTTTCCTGTCGTATCATATGAAACAAATCTCTGGCCATTTCTTACGCTTTCTTTCTCCCCTCCTGTTAAATCTGTTTCCTAGAGTTTTGCTGTAATGAAAGATGTGTGACTTTCTTGTCAAATTTCAAATAAGAAATCTCCTCACTAAAACTAAAGTTAGAGTGCTTTGCATCTCTAATTGGTCGAACATTTTCCTCTGCATAGGCCAGAAAATAAGAAATGCCTTAGCTTGCTGCACAGAAATCACTGGAGTTGAAACTTCTAGATTTATTCTAGGCCAGGGAGAAGAACATGCTCCTGTGTTTACGGATTTTCATTCCCCGTGCTCTTCATCTGCTACTTCTGTCCATGTTCCATGTTTCATTCATGTCACTTGCCTCCTTATATTTCAGAGCTGAAGAGTTTGTTCTGTCTTGTTTTCTTGTCAGTTGATTTAGTTTATTTTCCAGCTCCTTTTCTGTTCTCTGGCTGATTTAGGTTGCTGTTTTCTAACCATGTTTCTTGACTGTGAAGAATGAAAGGACTGAAATAACAGGAGGAGTTGGAGGGGGGGAAGGCAGTGTTGGTGAGAGAGGTGCTGGTGTAAGAAACTTTGTCCTTTGGCAGGATTACTTGGTGAATTCTGTGTGCATAGATAAAGTTCTGTGCAGGCATAATCTTCTGCCAGGCTTAAGAAGTGCCTTGAGGAAATTAAAATAAATTAAAATAAACTTCAAAAATTTACGGGTGAAAGCCAAATTTTGTGTGAAGTTGGAAAGGGGTACCTTCCTGAATATTTAACCGTATCTGAAGTCTTCCTTTTAGTTTTGAAGCATATAAATTTCCACTCTGTCATGGAGATTTGTCTCTTTCAGTCTGGCAAGACTTACAGATAACTATGTTTATACATGATTTAAGTTTCCTATTCTTACAAATAGTTGAACTTTTTCCATTTATGAAATATTGAGACATAGAAGGACAATAAACTCTAAGTATCTATGGCTGTTTCTTTAATCTTCTACAAAGTTGTAAACAAAAATTGATATTAAAAGATAAGAGATACTGGATAGGCGTAAACTGAATAGTAACGACATTCACGGAAATTATTGTGCTGATACTACTGTTGAAATAATCTATATTATTTGAAGACTCGATTTCTGTTATGTTTATATAATCTTTACATTATACATGTGTACAAGAGAAGAGGGGACCGAGGAGAGACCCCATCATGGTCTTCAGCTTCCTCACAAGGGCAGCAGAAGGTCAGGCACTGATCTCTTCTCCCTGGTGACCAGTTACAGGACCCAAGGGTCTGAAGTTGTGTCAAGGGAGGTTTAGGTTGGATATCAGGAAAAGGTTCTTCACCCAGAGGGTGGTTGGGCACTGGACCAGCTCCCCAGGGAAGTGGTCACAGCACCAGCCTGACAGAGCTCAAGAAGTGTTTGGACAATGCTCTCAGGCACAGGGTGGATTCTTGGGGCGTCCTGTGCAGGGCCAGGAGTTGGACTCTGATCCTTGTGGGTCTCTTCCAACTCAGCATATTCTGTGATCCTGTGGTCATACAATATGTGCTATACAATACATCTTTAAGAGAACTCTCTTAACTTATAAGGTAGGCTGGGTGAAATATTTTCTGGGTAAAAGTCTGTGGGTTTTTGTTTGTTTTTCTGTTTCACCTGCTTTCTGTTGATCTTAGTTTTATTGAAGAACAAATTTTATTTTTTGTAGTGTAATGTATATGAAATCTTGACTCAGCAGAAGGTGCTGGGAATTTTGTCATCAGCATCAGTGTGGCCACAGTTCTGGTTTTGGAGCAGTTGGCGATGTGGGAGGCTAATGCTGAGAAGGAACTTTTGTTTGTTGGATTTATTTTTTTTAAAAAAACTTACGCAAAGCTTTAGAGAGTGACTTAAAACTAAAGTTGTAATCAGGTGGTTAACACATGCCAGAAGCTTCACTTGTTCTCCATTAGAAAACTAGTGGGAAGCCAAGATAGTGATGCACAACACAGTAAGTAGCAAGTAGTGTAGGCAGCAGCTTGAGAAAGAAGTCTGTAACACCATGAAAAGCTACATTATTTCATCTTCAAATAGGGGCTGGCTGGTGACTTAGGTAACCACCTTTAGCTGCATCTGCCGTGAGGACTAAAAGTTTTACTATTAGGGCAGACAAAAATCTGTTTTATAACCGATTTGTAATAAATTTGCAAATTAGAAAGGCAGATGCATTATTTGGGAACAAATTCCTTTCATGCCTCCAAGCATTTGTGTCCAGGTGTCTTACTGGACTGCTTGGTTTTCCCAGAGCAGGGATGAGGGTGGAATAAATTCTGGAACTCTTTGGATGAGGAGTTATAACTCTTGTGAATAATTATATTATTATAGTTATAGTTCTATATATTATGATTATAGGGAATAGAATCATTAAGGCTGGAAAAGAGCTCCAAGATCAATGAGTCCAACCTTTGATCACCACCTTGTCAACTAAACCAAAGCACTCAGTGCCACATCCAGTCATTTCTTGAACACTTTTAGGAATAGTGATTCCAGCCCTTTCTTGGGCAGCCCATTCCAAAGTTTATCAACCCTTTCAGTGAAGAAATTGCTCAGCCTGTACCCTGAGTACCTGGAGAGGAAATAGGTTCTTCAATATTCTGTGCTGTGTCAGAAGACTTTTCAGATCACAGTTTACTTTCCTATAGATTAGCTTTTTTAGGAGTTGGAATGAGTTGGTTGCATACGCATGTGACATAAATAAAACCTAACTGGATGTTATAAGCCAAAGAAATAAATCAGCAAATGATTCTATTGCATGTATTCTTGGTACAACTGTCTTGGGGAACTATAAATAGATATTCCTTATTACTTTCACTTGCATTTATTTTTGCTTTAAATGGCAAATACAAGTATTGTTAAAAGACCTCAAAATCACTTGGAGGGTATTGTCTTAGGTCATTTTGAGGAAAAGAATGAATGTACTTGTTAAAATATTTGTTAATAATGTCTGACTGTTGGGACAAGTAGATAAATTGTCAGTAGAAATGGCTAATGATTTTTTTTTCATGTCTTCAAGAAAGAAATTTTGTAGAGGGTTTACAAGCACTTTTCCAAGTGCTTATACTATGAGTTATCTTTTAGTGAAGAAAGCCATATCCAAGAAGGAAAAAAAAAAAATAAAAATCATAGTAGCAGTTTCAAAAGGTATCAAAGTAAAACAAACATAATAGAAAAATAAATACCCATCTTGCAGACATATCATTACCTTATTTTGCTCCTTTCCAAATACATCAGAATCAGCAAAAATACTGCTGCAGTTTCAGTAATATCTTCTTTAAAAGTAGGTCTTGCAGGTTTTGTTTCACTTTTCCAGTAATGAAAGAGCTTTAGCTTTGTAAGGGTTTTTTGAAGCTTTGCTCACTGCCAGTAAATATGGCAAAAATAGGATAGATCAGTCTATCCTATCCTCAAAAGTCTTTGAGTNCCAGTAAATATGGCAAAAATAGGACAGATCAGTCTACTAAAGTCTTTGAGAGTTTGTGGAATACGTACCTAATGTCACGTAGATGTCACTGGCTCCTGTTCCCCTTCCCACTCACAGGGGAAAATTGATACGTGTGCTTCAGAATCCTTCTCTTGATAAAATGAGATGTACAGCGATGATAGAGCTGGCTGTTGGGCACCATGGCTGTCTCTTTGATAAACCAAATACTTGGAACTTTTAGAGAAATATTGTTAGAACATAGTGTTCCTGACATGGGGCGCTTCTTGCTCACTCCAGTGAGATGCTTTGGAGCTGCGTGAGATGTGCTTCTTGAATTCAGAATTCAGAATATTGAGACTTAGTGAGATTCCTTTATTATATAAGCAGTTAATAAAAGCAGTAGAGGGAGAGCGGTACGGTTGCTGATTTTTTGTGCTATGGAGTTTTAACTTCTGGTTGTATAAGCAGAGATTCACATGTTTATGTTTATTTTTAATCTTCCAAGTGGTCAGAGAAATCGGATTAGCCTTGCCATAGAAACTGCAGAATACCTCCAAACTAGATAATGGGAAGGATTAATGAAAAAATCACTCTAAAAAGTTAAGTTTCATCTTGGCCTAGGTATAACTAGGTGTATAAAACTTCTCTTTTCAAGGAAAGAAGTTATGTATTTATTTATTTATTTCCAACACCAATTTTACAGTATAAGATACAATTTAATGCTTAGGGATCCAAATAAAAACACAGACCAAGCAACTAAATCTCCTTAGACAGAGAATATATTTCAAAATCCCTTCAAAAAATATTGCGATATGTCCATGCCTGCAAATAATGGACCTTGGATTTTGTTATAAACTTACAGTGAATGGAATGGAGTTTAAGTATAATAAATACTAATTGCAATTCTGAGTGCTGTTACGTAGCCAATGCAAAGAATCTTTTGGGCCACAGATAAAGTAGGAATTTGAACACTATAAAATTAAAATTCACTGATTATTTTTTTTTTTTAATATTGAAAATGAGGGTGTGCAAGTCTTGACAGTTGTAGCAAAACTACACTTGTATCTAGGCACATGATTATAGCCTGTTCACTAGCTGGACATTCACTTAGAGTAATGTTAAAACACAAAGTACTAAAAGAAGAATCACTGTTCTATCTCAAAACCAGTGCTGAAAACACCAAATAAAAGGAGATAAATCTTTACTCTGCTTGCACTCTCTTCATTAAGAGGCCTCTGAAAATAGAGGTATAAGTAACTACTTGATGTCTTAACTCTATTGTTGGTCCCCACTTATGATAAAGTACTGATAAGTCTACTCAAGTTGGTTTACCAGGGCCTGTATATTGATGACCTACCTTGGATTTCATAGGCTGATACTCCTCTAGACATATCTTGTCACATTCATTTGCTTTGTGCAAAGATTGATAGATAATAAACTGCACCATCTCTTGCATGGTGTGAGGATGCCATATGTGAAGGAGGGAATTGTCCACTTCTGCAGTGGAGGGAGTTTATGGCGGCTGTGTGACACAGGATGTGCCAGACTGTCTCCTTTTGCAGTCTGCTTAATTAGTAAATCTTGGTCAAAACCATGAGGAATATTGTGGGCTCTAAACTGACAGAACTGAGTGATGTTCTTGCCTGAATGTTGAATGACACATTGGTAGGATTGAGACAGCAGGAACGTTGGTTTCACAAATCTGGGTGGATTTATGAACCTTTATATTACAGTCAGCTTGCCTGTGGGAATAGTTATTTGAGGAATTAATTCTTTCATTCACTAATCTATGTTCCTTCATTTGCTATTTCATTCTAGTGTGTGTGTGTGTTTCAAAGTGCTTTTCAATTCACCCAGCTCTTGGGTGAGTGGAAGTCTGACGTCACTTATTAGTGTTATTTGTAAGGTAGAAGTGATCTCCTAATTTGAGGAATTTCAATTATCATCATACCTCCTATTGATTAGGTTTTGTTATTTTAAGGCAATTGGCTATCTTTTCAAACCATAACTGGACTGCTGAAACTCAGCCACTGAGAAAATGGCACTTTTTCTTTTATACATGATGTAGAAGCCCTAGAGTTTTGAGGGTAAAAATGTAATCTGGAAGATATAACTTTTAAAATGAAAGAACGAGGTTTATATGTGTTTTAAGTAAGAGGTATGGGTGGATTGTTGGATCAAGTGGTGGCCTTTCACCTCTAAGGCAACAGCTTGAATTAATCCTTAGATCCTAAGTTAATTGAGATAAATGGTTTTAGCTTTGTCCCTGGTGTAAAGTAGTCCATATTACAAAATTGCCATACATCTGTTTGTGCAAACTTGGCATAATTGCCATTCTCCTAGGACTGAATTGTCATTGAGAGTGGACTATTTCTTATTGCTTAGGAAGGTGTTCCCTCTAGGTCAGGGTAAATGTCGTTGTCGGTCTGTGAAGGAAATCTGCTCCTGCCTCTCTTAATAATCCACAGCTGACAGATTTGTCAGAAGCATTTTAAGTGCTATAGCTGTTCTTTTAAATAAAATTTGAAAAACCTTGGGAGTAAAGAAAGTAAATCAGTATGAGACAGGACGTTATTTTCTTAAATCTGGTAGGAATCCAGATGCTCAGAGACGTTAAAATTGCCTAACTTAGCATTTGCACATGACAGATAGACTTCCATGATGGTCTTTTGGACTTTATGAAAGATGGGTGTGTAGAGGAAGATAAATTAACATAGAATACATTATTATTTATTAAGGACTAGATTGAACTCGAGTGAAGGAAAGCATGTGGCTTTCATTCCCCATTTTCCTTGGAGGATCTGTAGGAATTGCAATTCATCCTCTTTTCAATTATTATGAGGGTGGTGAGGCACTGGAACACGTTTCCACAGAAGTTGTGGATGCTCCATCCCTGGAAGTGTTTAAGGCCAGGTTGGATGGAGCTCTGAGTGACCTGGTCTAGTGGGTGTCCCTGACCATGGCAGGGGGTTGGAACTGGATGACCTTTAGGTCCCTTCAAACCAAAACTATTCTATGAATCTCTTATGTGTAGATGTGGCATTTAGGGACATGGTTTAGTGGTTGTCTTGGCAGTGTTAGGTTTATGATTGGACTCAATGATCTAAAAGGTCTTTTTCAACCTAAATAATCCTATGATTCTTCCTCCAAGGGAAAAGCAATGTCTATCTTACTGCTGTTGGCTGGAGAGCTTTTGTTGTTTCCCTGCTCTTGCTCTGGTATCTTCTGGGCTGAAGCTGGAGCTTTGGAGCTACAGAATACCTCACTTTTTTAGCTGTCAGAAGGTCTGGAGGAGTGAAGGATCAAATACACAGCTTTTACTCACTGCCTCCTTTTTAACCCCAAGTGAGATGGGAAGTGTTGGGAGGCAGTGAAGGAATCTCTGTCTGCATTTCCACCAGAATTCTGTGTTGTGTTATCCAAGGCAGTATTCCAGGTCAGTGTGCTAAGTGTTGTCTTTGCCTACCTGGAGGACACGTTTTCCCAAAATCCTTAGATTTAGATGAGAACAAGATTGCAAAAAGTACTTCTGTAGGACAGGAATTGGGGAAATATGTCCAGGAAGATAATGGGTGATATGCATTGAGTTCTGCTTGTTGTCTTGTGTCTCCAAGAAGAGAAGCAACTTCAAAATAGAATGCTGTCAAATTGCACATATTTATATGCATCTCTGAGCTAGTGAGGGAACAATTTTCTGAAAGTAAAGGAAGATTACAGCATTTTTTGAATGTTGATTTTCTTATGTTCCCGTTTGAAAGTAGAACACAAATCTCATTTGTTTTGTATATTAAAAAAATAGATTTTAAAAAATATTTGTAAAACATAAGTTGTCTCTTTATATGAAGAACTTGAAAAGTACTTTACATAGTAGTATTTGGTTAATTTTTATAAAATATAGAGACATAAAATTATAAAGGAACCAGAGAAACTGCCTCATATATGTCCATAGCAGGATTTTATGTAAGAAGTTAGCATAACTCTTAAATCAGTAAAGTTTGGGCTACATATTAGGTCAAATTTAAATATATATTTCAAAGTGTGCACCTTTTGTTTCAATAACAGGTGTCTGGGTGAGCAGGAGGGGAGGAGAGAGGAGTGAAAAGAAAAAAAACCAAAAAACTTTCCTTGAGTTGTAATAATCCCCCAAAACACACAGAATGAACGGTCGTATCATAATATTCATGCTGGTTAGTTACTGTGATTTCTAATAATAGTAGATGGATAGGAATTTGTGGTAAAATTCCTTAGGTGTGCAGTTTTATTAAAACAGGCATCTCATGTAGTCATTTGCTGTATCGTGTAGAACTTATTGGGAGGAATGGGAGATGTGAGTTGTTCTAAGCCTTAAGTAGCTGAAAGGGATTAACCTTACACAGAGGATTTACTAATGAAGACATCACACTCAGACACACAGAAGGAAAGGAAAGTGAATTGTTGATCCAGAAATTATTCTATCTAGTTGTCCTAAATGCTTTTTTTCCCCCCCTTTCATTCTACTTATAAATATAGTTTATTGCATACATGTAATTGGACCTTATTCTCCTGTTGTATTTCTGTGCTTTTGTAGCACTTTCACAGTAACTGGCAGCCGGTAAAATACAGTCCATGGGCAGTCAAACTGCAGGCTGTGATGGCAACCTGTGCAGTTTTATCTTCATTTTCATATATTTAGGGGTAGATCCCACTACTTCAGTCAGTATATAATTTATTTTTGAAGGTTGATGCAGGTGATTCTAACCTTCTCTGGGATTAGTTTGGAGAAAAAAGACTTTTTTTTTTCTTTCCTTTAATTGAATACCCCTGCTCTGCTTCTATTCTGTAAACAACCCATTAGCATGGTAGCTGAAGGCCAGGTGAGCACAATTGAGGTTTAAAAAGGGAACAAAACAATCACAGCCCAAGCAGGAACAAAAAGACTCTCTGCTGAAATGTCAGAAGACTTGGTGACAACCACTCTCACGGTCAGTCTGTCTCTAAATGCTGAATTGTGTAATTATTATTTGGGAAGGGCAGGAGGACATGCACATGGCTGGGTACTCCCTTTGTTAAATTGTGGGGTTTTTTTCTGAAAGGTTTGTGATCTTGTCAGAAAACACCAGCTTTGTAGGCTGAGATTAGCAGGTACCAAAAAGTTAAGAAATAGTCTCTTTGATTCTGATTCCTTTCTTACCATATCAGCTGCAGGGTCTATACTGAGACAGACATCCTTGAGCTGTATTTCATGTGCATCTTTACTGAAAAGGTTTGCAGCAGATTCTAAGACATTTTAGACCAGGATTTGGTTAATAGAGCATGAGGTAACTTATTGTGCTCTTCAAAATACACTGTTGTTGCTACTTGTTTAATATATATTTCTACATATGCACATCCACATATATAGTTGTAATTATAAAATGAGGTGTTGTGATGTAGGTGTTCTATTTTACTTGTAGGAAAAGAATAAAATGTTATTTATAACAAAGAATACTGTTTTAAGGGGATCCAGTATAAAAGTGAAGAGTCATTTAAGAAATAGTTTTAAAATAAGTAAGGGTAAAGCTATTTCTCTGGTAACCAGAGTATGTTCACTAAAACTGTGTAAGCTAGTAAGTGTGCCATTCAAAAAGAAGTTTATTCAAGTTTTCCAGTGTATTATATGACTTTGGTGTTGAAATTATTAATCATGAAATTATTATGCACTTTCCTCTATCCATTGTATGTGATTTCTTTGATAGATTTTTACTCTAATTATCCATTTTGTAGATTATCATTATTACTTCAACTTAATGAAAATTCTCAGCCAGTACTGTATATGATTAATTTTTTAAAAAAATCATTAAGTTTTGGCTGGGTCACACCAAAAAAGACCGTTATCTTTTGTCTCATGGTAGATAAACAATGCATTTTGGAAAGTAAAAAAACGGGACAAGCACTTTGAGTCTTCCCAGCTTCTAAGTGTTTGTGGCTTATTGACTTCCTGAGGTGCTGTCTTTGTGGTTCACTTCTGTGAATGTAGCCAGTTGTTTGGGTTGATTTTGTTGTTTTTGGTTGGGTTTTTTTTTTAACCCAGCACTTATTTGCTCTTTGCTTTTTGAGGTTTTTCTGAATAGAAGCAACAGAAGCATTCTAGCAAACCATTTCCTGTAGTATTAGCTGATATCTGTCCACAGATCAGTTCTCTTGCCCAGTGTTATTAAAGAATACTGACAGAACTTATGGAATCACTAGAGACATGTTTGGTTTTTTTCTTGCTATAGTCAATGAAGTAATATTAACCAACAAGCATGAGCAGGGAACCAAAATGGTTTTAAAGTGCAGCCAATGCCGAAGTTTATTTCACCACCATAGTGATTTTCCCTAAGAAGTCAGTGATATAATCATTTGAGGTTGTTGTATTTGATATTGATGTTAAGCTTTAGCATAGCTGATAAACTGACTTTCCACTGGCAGGCATCATTAATAGGAGGCTCTGTGCTGTCCTGAATAATTTTCCTCACAATTAGCAGCATTGATCTTGTAGGTGCAGCAGCAGCTGAAGTTCCTTGAGGCAATCAGGGAGGGAAAGTGGTTGAAACTCACCCTGAGCCTTGAGTCAGCAGTTCCCATTTGACCATTACAGCAATTACATTTTTCTAGTCCTGGTGTGTTGATTCTTAAAAACATTTGTCATGCTTAGATCTATTTCACACACTTTCAAGGTAAGAAGTGAAAGGCAAGGTTCACCAAGCTGTTCTGTGTAAAATCATCCCTACTTGGTAGCCCATTCTAGATATGAAGATAATCTGTAAATAACTTTTGAACAGAGACAGTGTCCCAATATCTCAAATATAATGAAAGCTGTGGGGTTTTTTGTTGGGGAGCAGGGCGGGGGAGAAAGGATGAAATAATTTCTAGTTGAAAAGCTGCCTTTATGCAATTTTAAATTAATATTGATTAGTACTAATGGAGTGGGCTCTGGGAAAGGCTTTACATACCTCTTGTGCCTACTAATAAGGTCTCATCTCAAATGTACAAAGTCTCTTAAGGAAGTGAGTCATTTTTATGAAAGTTAGAAAAATCACTCTGTGCTTTTTTAGTGAGACTTTCTCATCAACTGAACAGGCTTCAAAGCAAAAGCTTGACACTGATGTGGGGGAATAGCCTGGGAGCTGCAGAGCTGCTGAGGAGCACAGATGGGCAGTGGGGGGAGAGAGTGCTGGGTGAGAGACCATCTCATGTTAAATGCAGATCTTGATATGGCTGTTGGTGTGAGCCTTTCTTCATTACCATTATTATCTAGTGTACGAATTGGTGATGCTTCATTTTGACAAAATCCAGTCTTGAGTTTTGGTGAAAAAGAGCATCCTGCCTAAAATGCATTTGAACTTGTGTCCAGCTTTCTGTTGGCGGTAACATTCTCTCAAATTATTGTCCTCACTGTACTATTAAGAAGGGTTTCAACAGGTGGGCAGTGTTGATCTGAAACTGCTATGGGGTGTGGTAGAACCATATGGAAGTTTTCAAAGAAGGGATAAAAGCAGACAAAAAAGTACACAGAGGGGTTACAGCAACTGAGTGCCTGAGAGACTGTGCTGGAGGAAGCACTGATTAGGACAGCAGTCTTTCAGTGCATGGGATTTGTTGGGCTGTATTTGTCTTTAAGGGGTCATCTCAGATGACAGCCGATTCTATTTGTCGTTTTTTAATCAACTTGTTTAATATCAAGGATGCTTGAAATGCAATTAGATGGCTGTTTTTGTTTTGTTTGAGAAACAGAATGCAGGCAGTAGGGCAACATTTGACTTTTCTGATAAAGGTGACAGGAACACAACTGGGCAGTCCTGTAATCAAATATAAATTACAGGGTCCCCATAAATGCTCCATTATGGATAGTTCTGCTGATCTTTCCAGTGCCTCCTGCATTCTGAGGTGCTGTGATGGGAGACGCTGCAGTTGTGCTTGCAACACCCAGTAATGGCCTTGTCTGAAGTTAAACCTTCTCTGACAAAGTGTGGAAAGCTGCTTAGATTGTTAGTTTTTCACCAAGCTACAATGCAAAGAGAAGTGATACTGTTTGGTAATCCATTCCTGTTGAAATCAGTTGTGAAACCTGTAAATTTTATTCAAATGTAAGAAAAGAGCAATTATTTCCAGAGTAACTGTATCAATAAATAATAACTGGTGATTCTGTCAGTGTCTTGCTTATTCTATGTGATAAAAATTGTGGCATTATCTCTAGAGGTTGGGGAGATTATAGATATACAACATACAGATCCTGATTGAATGCCAGGTTTATTTTTTGATATAAACCTTGCTCTGAAACATCATGGACTTTAATTTCTCAATCAGCCTACATGTATTTGCTGCATCAATATTCTTCCAGACTTATCATGTAATTAATACTTTAAAGCAAATAAACTGTTTTTCTTTTGGCACTTTAGGAAAAAAAATCTTGCTTATCCAGCGATGAAATTTGTGTGTCTCTATATATGTATGTGCATATATGATGTAAGAAATAAAGGTAATGAATAGCTATAGTTGTAAAATGGGCTTTTTGCATCTCCAAAGTTATAAATTGGTTAAGATATTGCAGTATTTGCAGTACTCTGCGAATTTCCATGTGATGCATGTAAAGTTAATTTGAAATTATCAAAGAGTTTTGATTTGTGACTAAAGTAAAATTAGAGAAAAAAGCTTGACAAAGCAAAATTGCCTCTCAATGGCTCTAGAAATGTGGAGTTTGCTGACATTCCAGGAGGACAGAGGGTAAAACTCAAACAGAGCAGATCAAGAAGTTGCAGGTAAATCTTGCCTCTGGGTGTGCAGTGGCATGGCAGGAGGACAGTGACATCGGTCACACACCATTGTAAGCCATCTGTGCATGCAGGGTACAGGTCAGGAAGATGCCTTGGTAGGCTGACAATGCTATTTGTTACGTGGGATTTTCATCAGTGCATCTCAAAATGTTTCACAGAGGAGTTGTGGCCACATCTGCATTTTAAAAACAGAAAAATTGAGGTGAGTGAAATACCTGCCGTGCATCATAATGAGAGTAGAGTCTGGAGCTGAACTCATATCTCGTGTGTTCAGGAGCACACGTGGGTGCTGGAGTGGTATCTGCACACTGACAAAATGAATGTGGCTTGGAAAGAATTTATGAGCATAGAATCCAAGCAAATAAATGTGCTGTCATCCACAGGGAGAACAAAGGGGTGACAGAAATAGAGAATGCTGTTTTGTAGCTCCCACTGTGTTTAGCTGTCCTAATATATGATATTCTGTCTCAAAGTGACAGAATTTCTTGTTTCTTTGATCCATAGGATAGCAAAGCTGCGTGTATGGTGCGATGTAACAAACATCAACATTTGGTGCTGTTCTCTTTCCACTTTCTGAGGAAGCATCCAGCTTACTTGAACATGAGTAAGATTAATGAAAACAGCACCTAATTCCAGTTTAAGTTTGAAAATACTTCCGGGGAGAACTTGAAAGGAAAATAATATATATGATGGTCAAGGAAGTTATACTTTTTATGACAGCAGAGAACTGAAGATCCCGTTTATATTGCTCAGTAAATTCAACTTGCTTTGTTTGTTTTTTTGTTAGAGAGTCACACATTCGATTTTGGGACACAATTTTACTTGTTTTATTACACTTCAATGTAGCCTTTGAAAATCTTCAGAGGTATCAGTTTTGCTTTGAAAGAGCACGTTCTGCAGACTGTGATAACACCCCTTCCTTTAGGGAGCAGCAGCAGGCAGAAGCAAAGACTAATGGTAGATATGTGTGAATTTAGTCTGGATGGAAATGTTGTTCTTAAAGATAATGTTAAATGGAGAATCTTACACTAAAATAAGCAGGAAAATCTTGATTTGGGCTCTCAGATCTTAAGAGAGTGAAGTTACACAGTTACCAACACAGTTACAAAAGGACTTCAGGAAGTTCGTAATACGGTTAAGAAAGAAAACGGGTTGCAATGCAAAAAAAAAAAATCAATAATCAAATCACATGTAACAAGGAATAAATTGATTGCCAGAGAATTCTGAAAGGCATTTTTACTTTTTTTTTAGTGTAGTGTACTCTACATATGTTTAGGATAAGTGTGTGAAGTTAGCCACTGAGGATACACAACATGAAGGATCAGTGACATGGCTTAGCAGAGCATTTTTAGGAATCGCAATCTGTTATATCAGCTTTGCAAGAGAACAGAGTGAACCTGAAACTTCAGTGGGATGGAAATTCTGTGTCAGCTTTCTGCAGATGGGATCATTTAGCATGTGCAGTTCTAGGTCTCATGATTTAAAACCACGTCAGCAAAGTAGAAAAAGTAGAGTCATCAAAGGTGATGACAAGGGATTAGAGAGAACTTGGAAGAAGTTTTATGAGCAACTGAAAGGGATTATGCCAGAGGAGATATAAAAAAAAAAAATCAGGTGAACTGTTGCTATTTTGAAGGGTTTTTCCTGATTTTATTTTACATGTTTCATGCTTTTTTCACTCAAGATAATTTAGATGAGGGATAAAATTTAAAACGTGTTTGTGTCTTACAAAAAGAATGGTGTGATGTTGCAAGTAATTTAACTCAACCTTGAAATTTAAGATTGGAGGTAACATAGTAAGGAAATGCATAGTTAAGTGTTAAAATGTGGAGCTGTAATGATCATAAATATTTAACAGTAACAGAATGTGGCCCACCTGGATGTGATGCACTGGCATGGTGTGCATGATGTTATCCAGTGTGGATAATAGTGTGGGACTCTCTGGGACAATAATGGGAAGTACCTGCATCTAAGTAATTGTAAAGTCAACTGAATAAAGCTAGAGAACGCTCTTCAGTTGATGGATCAAGATGCTTAAGAGTAAAAGAAAACATGCTGATTTCATCCTCAGCTGGTTATGTGCAGACAAATCCACTCTATCTTGAAACATTATTTTAAGGCCAGTGGTTTAGGTGTTTAATACTGAGAACATTGTTGTGTTGTACTGTGATGATTGCTATAATTTGTTTGGTGATATAATTGGTATATTCTTGAGGAAGGTGGAGATTGTGAAAAGGCCATGAAGAAATGGGAAGAGATTTGCAAAGCATTGGTTAGGCTTGGCCTGATTATTTTGAGAGAGAAGGAAGGTATTTGGTTTATTTTCTTCGGTATTTTAACTCTCCTCCCTACTCTCCAGTAAGAGCGGATGATTTTCTAACCATGAAGGCCATTTGTAGGTACAAAACCAAAACATGAAATGCTTTAAGGTGTGACCTGGTCACCTGCAGCTGTTTGTGAGGAAACTGGCCCATGTGCAGCTTTGTGTGACTACAACAGGTTGGTTATTTTCCCCTCTGTTTAAGCATGATCATAAAGTAGATGATGTATTTAGGTGATCATAAAGTATTGATGTGGTGGGGCAAGTTTTATGGGGATAAAATTTTGGAATTATCTGACTCCACTAAGCAGTTCTATATGTTGCACTATTTAATGTGCCATTCACCACAGGTGAAACCAGCACTTGTATATAATTTGTTTTATAACTGTAGTGGAAAAGTGAAATCTAGTAGTTCATAAAATATGGAGGAAGAAGTTTGGAGAACAGCAAAGAAAGGGAACAGCTGGGAGAAAATACTTTGAGAATCAATTTTATTAAAAAATTGCAATTGGTTCTGAAACAACTGCATTAAAACATTGTTATATTACTTTTACAATGATTTGTATTTTTACTTTATGATAGCAATTATAAAGTGTACATGTACTTGTTTCAATTAATTGTTACACCATTTTTCTCTATGCTAGGTGACTGCAGGGATGATTTTTTTTAACCACTTTTTTGTGTAATATAAGAGATGGCTTGAAATTAGCACAAATGTGACACAATTTGAGATAACAGTGCACAGTGGCACTTTAAAACTGTGAGGTGAAAATACTTAGGTGATGCCCTTTCAATAGAGACCATTTTTTCCCAATAGAATTGAAATCTAATTAAAACAGTTTTCTTTATTCCACATGAATTGAAAATTAATAAAATTTAAAAAAAAGTTCAGAACACACAGTCAGGCATGGAAAGATGGAGGGGGCTGCATGATTAATCTGAGGTAAAAGTAAAGTAGTCTTTCATTATTCATCAGTTAATGACAGTTAGGAGCAAGCTGCAATGTTTCGATAAATGAGAGATGTAAAATGCTGGTGTGAACCAGTTGTCTTTCTCTCAAAATACAACACAAAACTCAACCAAGTTCCTCAATGAAAATGCTAATTCCACACGATTAATCCTTTCTTCTTTTCTGTCAACATGAATATTAAGTAACTTCCTTTCCAGGGTCACTGGGAAGTTGTAACTGTTTAACTTTGGGTTCCCCTACCCTGAGACATAAAGCCTGACCTTAGTGCTTAAAATGACCCTTATTGTTTGTTTCTGCCCCTTTGAACTTTAGCTCTTGTTCCTCTCATTCTGGAGGAGGGAGGCAAATGGTGGAACAAGCAGTCAGTGGCAATTACTGATACACCAGGAATAGGTTTTTGTCAACTGTTTTTTAAGTGCCAGAGAGGTTTGACTTGGGAATGGTTCTCTACTACCAGTGTGAACCTGGTCTCACCTTCCTTTAAGTAAAGCATTAGCCTCGGGCTGGTTTTCCCTAGGTTTTTACAAGAGTGTCTATGAGTATTTCATTTGCCTTGTCTGTATAATTTACAGTGCCTACTTATTCTTGAAAACTTGCCTTTATAGGCCTGATACTCCAAAGTCTTGTACTGCCCAGTGAGATGCAACCATACTTTTGTGTGGATGTTCTCCCTTCATTCCATTTCATCTTCATGTATATGCTAATATAGGCTTAAAGGTAAAAGACCCAATATTTTAGTTGCTATGTACACAGAAGCATATTAGGCACTTGGATTTAAAAGTCAACTTTAATTTTTGTGGTGTTTGTGTTATTTTACCCAAAGACTTGTAATTGAAAGACTTGATGTTTGGATGAAAGATTTTTGCCTTTTCATAGAAAACAAGGCTAATACAGCATTAAAAATAGATCAAATGGAGGCTTTCAAGGTAGGACATATTCTCCTTACCTTGTGTAGGGAAAGGAAACAAGCCCTGGTTTCACAACTGAGTCCTTGATGTAGTTCTTCTTGGTGTGCTCAGTAAATCTGTAGCATAAAGATATTATTAAATCAATACAGGCATGGCTGTTACAAAAACTGATTTAAAAGATGGCTGTGCCCTGTGGATGCATTCCAGATAATAACTTGACCCTCTCTTTCCTTTATACTGTCCCTCAGTGACCTCTGCCACCTGCATACACTTTTGTTGCATTCCTCTCAGCTCCTAATCGTGCATTAGCACCAACTGTTTCTTTGGTGCAGAGGAGGCAGCAGATGTGGCACCGGTGCTTTGTGGGTTCTTTGACTCCTGTTAATGGTTAGACACAGTGCCTCTTTTCTTTTTTTTGTGAATCTCCGCAATATCCCCCAACTGAGCTGGCTTAGTGTGTAGCGGTGTCTGTTCTGGGGAGTGGAAGAGTCTCACAGAATGGCCATAGGTCACCAGTGTCTGGGGTTTTTCCTACTTATGGTAATCCACAAACTCTTTAAAAGTATGGTAACTTTCACTCAGAGGAGGTTACATATGCTTGTATCCGTTTTCAAATAAATCATACACACCTGAGTTCTGAAAATTAGTGTCAGCTTGCATTGTTTAAGTAATATGAAAGAGAATAACAATTTCTGCTTGTGCTTCACTCATTGTAGAGTGGATTAGGTCTCTTGAGACAGGACATGTAAAATTAGGTTCTTCTGCAGACACGGGTGTTAACTGTAGATCTGTGAGCAAACTGACTCAAGAATTACATTATCATGCAAAATTACTGTTTCAGTATTTTCCTAAGTATTCTCATGGTGTTATGTATTCTCCCCTCTGCTACGTTTCTATTTACTACAGTATTGCTTGAAATATGTCTTTCAAGTAAATTATGTTCCTATCTATGAGTTTGTAAAAGCACAGTGTGTTTGATAGCGTGATATGGAATGTTTTGTTTAGCAGCTGCTATGGAGTGTGACAGAATGCTGCTGGTCAGTAAGAGGAGGTTGCAAACCTCAGCTTCAGAGTTTCAATTTTAGTTCAACATAAACTGAATTTATAAACTTATGACTTTATTTTAATCTCTGCTTAGGCTATTTACATTCTGTCAGAAGACAGCTTTGGAAATCTGTTGTGCTTTTGCTGTTATTTTCTCCACTTGTAATGTGGTATTGCCTGGGAAGATCAGAATGTCTTGCTTTGTGCTGTTGGCTACTTTGCAGTTGGAATGGAAGGGCCAGAGCTCTCCTGTTTGCTCTTTGTAACAAACATAGGGAGGCTCTAATGTGTTCATTAAGTTTACTGGAACAGCTTTGAGGCAAATTTTTTGTGACTACTCAGCAGAAAAGAATCAGAGTGGTTTGGGTTGGAAGGGATGCTAAAGCTCATCCAGTTCCATGACATGGGCAGGGACACCTTTCACCAGACCAGGCTGCTCAGAACTCCATCCAGCCTGGCTTTGAACACTTCCATGGATGGGGCATCCACAACTTCTATGGGCAACAAGGACTATAAGAGAAATAAATACTCCATAGGTAAACTCGGAGAGTGAACTTTTATTACGTTGGTGTGTGTGGCCACCTGCTTTAGAGAGAATTTGTGTTTGGTCTTGGATGTTCAAATATTCCCTTGTTTGTTGTATTGCAGTACTTTTGCAAGGGGAAGAGGACTCTGTTTAATGTTTTAAGCTACAATTGGGTTTAGTTTATGAACAAAGCCATGTGTATCTGTGTGTCTGTATTACATATATATATATTTATGTTTGTGTGTAAATCCAGCGATATGTTCCATAAAATTTTCTCAAATTGTAAGTCTTCAGTGTATAGAGGGTTCTCTTTGCCGTTCTTGTTTGTCTTTTTTCCCAAATGGGATTTACTTTGTGGGTGAAACTCCATTACATTTATTTTAATTTCAAACCCTAAATAGACAGACACTACACTGTAGTTTTGCTCAGCTGAGGAGGAAAATTTTAGTGCTCTTATTGAAGCTACTGACTCAGAGTAGTGCTCTTGCATTACTTTTCTAAATAAAAATTATTTTTTTTTTTGCCTTATCTATTCCTTGCGTAGTTCCCACTGCTGCTAAACTCTCATTTCAAAGCCAGAAAGACATTTAATGTATTTAACAATCTTTTCCTAATGATTTTGTCTCCCTCTGCCAGATTTCTATGGACTGATTTTAGAGTGACACTGGAAATAATTACAAATGGTATGATTTTTCCTGACCATCATTTAGCACTGATTCCGTGTACATGGCTGAGGAGTGGCAGATGAAACAGGAGAAGCAAGAGGCCACATAATTAGTGTGATGAAATAACACGTGTCATAGATGAGATATAGGACTTTGGAGATGGGGATGTTTCTGTGTAATTCTACTATACACTGTGTATCACAGCCTGTTCACTGAGAAAACAAAAGGCAAATTTGCTTGGTTATCCATGCTATCATGCAGTTGAATCATTGGTTGACATCTGTAAATAAAGGGTTACAATAGATAGCAATGAACTGATTTAAGGAAAGACATCAACTGGTTTGCCACAGGGATCTTTTTATTTGGATTGTGTCTTGTTTAACATCTTCGTTAATAATCTGAACGAGTGGGTAAACTGCATGCTAATTAAATTCACAGATGATACTAAGCGGGGAGGTGTTGCAAACATAGGGTGGCCAGATTTTCTAAGTGAAAATCTGGACCACCTGTCATGGCAGGCAGAGAGAGGAAGGTTTTTAGCAGGGATGAGGGAGGGGGTGTGCACAGAAGGACTTGACAGCTTGTGGGAGGGGAAGAAAGACTGCCCACTCCACCCCCTCCTTAACCAAGCACACCCTCTCTTTCCTTCTTCAGCATCCTCTGGCTTGGATCCATTGTATTTATACTGTTTGCTATCCTTAGGTTATAAAAAATTTACTAGGTACCTATTAGCTGATAAGTGAAACCTCTTATTCAGGTGTAGATGTGAAAGATTGAGAGGAGGGGAGGAAGGAGGAGTGAGCTCCAGGCAAATCATCCTGCTAAACTCATTTTTCAGCTACTGAAAATTTGGATGACACAAGGGGTTTTTTTTGTTGGTGGTTTGTTTTTTTTTAAGGTGAGGATTGCAGGCTGACCCCTTCCATGTTAGTCTGAATTATATTGTTCTAAAAAAATGTGGAGCAACAAATTTTTATATATAATCTGTAATGGCAAAAGGGCATTATGCCTCCCTCTGAATCTGAGGACTGTTGTTTAATAGCTGATCTTGTGTAAGTGGTTGTAGGCCAACAAGAATGTTGTTCATGATGCAAGGCACTGAGTGCCAAGTGGAAGTTTTCTTTCCTTCTTTTGTTCCTGCTTATGTTTGATAGAAGCTACTCTAGTTCCTCCTCCACTGGTCCAGCTTGCTCTTTCTTGTGCTTCTCTCACTATTTTTTAAGTACATGTTGTGTTTTCATCATTTCTCTTCACTTAACATTGCTTGGGAAACACAAGTGGCACATTGCATACTTTCCTTTCTGTCCTCCCAGGATCATGAATAACAGCTTTGAAAAACCTTTCTCACTTTGGCAATCCATGATCATTGAACACCTGAATAACGAAACCCACATTTTGCTGAACGTACCATCAGCTTTCTGGAGATGTCATTGCATTGGTCAGGGGAAAAGATCAGCACTATGTTCTTAGTGAGGCACCCAGTTTTTAAAGCAGTGGCACTTCTCTTGTTGCATTTTGCTTTGGGCTCAGAATTTTAACTATCCTTGGCTGATTTATTCTTTTTCTCCTCCTAATTACGATGTATTGGATAGCCTGTGACCTATGTTGTCCTGGGGACAGTTTTGGGGAAAAAGTTTTTCGTAGTCAGAAAGTTTGGGTTTTTTTGCATGTGTAGTTGTAGCATTGTGATAGTTAATTTACTTGAGAGAGGGTTTGAAGTTTTGGCAAAACCACGTGCTTTCTCATTCTCTCAGCATCCTGCACTTTTCTTGGAATTTTGTTTGGACAGCCCCCATGTTCTCTGCGTATTCAACAGCAGCAATGCCAGAAACCATGCAGCCCAACATTGTATGTAGATGTTTGTTATGTATTTAGCTGTAATGCAGTTCGGGGTTTGTTGCCTCAGACAATAGACGGTTCAAAGTGTAATGGCCATGTGACTAATGAGGAGCATGTCATGCTGCCTTCTTGAGGCTTTCCACTCTTGGCTTTTGTTTCCTAGGCGTCTTTCCCTGGCAGTGTTATGCAAATTAACCAATTAATGACAGACAAAATGGCCTTCCTGCATTGCCATGCTTGTAATAAGAAGGGCAATGCTGTAAGTCACGTACCCATTCAGCGAGCTCTGTAGGCCACTGCCAGGGCATGATTAGCCTGACTGGGGAAGACAATTGCAGAGGCATCTGCTCGGTTAATTTTGAGAGAAAATTTACCAGATGGAGGCTGAAGATTTAAGTGATTAGAAGGTAGTAGATTGGAATACAAATTGGATTAAAAGAAATTAGATTGATATAAATCGAATTGAGTCACAACAGTTTGTGTTGTTTGTACCAAGGGGCAATGGATTATGGGAGAAGCAGATGCTCCAATGAGATAGGAATTAATGTGGCTTTGACGGTCCATCTGGGAAGGCCTGAATATCGAGTACATCCCTAATCTCTCTCTCCATTTATCAATGCCATAATGTTAATTAGTACTTCATTCATTAAGTTACTTACAGAGGAAAAAATCTCACCCCTAGCCCCTCTCTGCTTGAGGATTTGTTACTGTGCCAAGACGTGGAAATCTCTCTTTAGCCAAGCTAGTTACAGTTGACTGTTACACTAGACCTGTGTCATTTTCCTCAAGCTTGCTGCTGCTTTTGACCTAAATGAAATTTATTGGGCTTTGTTTTGTAATGAACCAGTCTTCCTAAATCCAACAGCGTAGTTTTTGAAGTCCTGCCTTGGTCCCTACAGCTAGCTACCACTAATAAGCCTCCTTCTCACAGTTTTAATAAGGTACAATATATTTTATTTTATGCATAGCATTGTGGCTAAGACCAAACTTCAGCTATGACATTAATACTGGGAGAAAACCAAGAAAGTTTGTGTGTGTGCACCTCTAAGATCTTGGGCAGAGAAACCTGTGTGGAAGAAAAGTGCTGTGCCTGAAACACCTGATGGGGGCCCTGTCCTCAGGTGCGTAAAACTGCCTGATGACACAACTGTTGGATTTTAAGGACATTTTTCTTATTCTAGAAGATAAATATCTGTTTTGGTTTTTTTTTAAACTCTGAAAGGTGACCCAGAATTGTAACTTGAGTTTTTTCACTGGATGGGGAAAAATGCAAAAGGAAAAAAAAAGTAAAATGGTTAACAAATATATCAGGATTGTGAAGGAATGCAGCTAAATTCTTTTTCTAGCCACAGTCTTCTGGAAATGAACATAAGATAATGAATTAGAAGGATGCTTAGCAAAAAGCAAAAGAGGACTTTTCTCTTATTCCTCCCCCAAGTGCACACACAGGTGTGATGCAGCAAGGCTGTGTTAGATATTCATATAGAGTGCAAATGCTGGGTTCTATGTGAGCACTGCAGTGTCTCTGTGTGACATTGTAGTGTCAGCCTGAAACTTTTCCTTGTATTTGCCCATAAATATTTGATTTGTTTTCCTGCATGGCAAGGAAGCTTTGATTCCACTTCACATAGAAAGCTGACTGCAGCTGCAGCCCTTTAGTTATTAATCAGAGAAATATTAGGTATAAAAACATGTTACTGCTCTATTGCGGGAACCTAAAATGTCAATGATATCTACAAGAATGTCTCACATTATTCTTGTATGTTCTGGAGGAAATAGATTCACTGCAAACTAGTTTTGCAGAAGAAAGGGTTCTTTTATCACGTTTGAGGGGTTTTTTTATCTGTTGAAAATAAGTCATTAAAAAAAAAAGAACTTGTCTCCTGAAAAATTTATGATTTGTACCTCTAAGCAGAGAGTGTATGGGCAGGCAAGAGGTTGGGATGGAGCAGAGCTGGGACAGCTGAGTCAAGATGATCAAAGGGATATTCTGTGCCATATGTCATTATATGCTCCGCAATAAAAACTCATGGGAAGGAAGATAAAGGAGGGACATTGATGGTTATGGCATTTGTGTTCTCAAGCAACAGTCCTGCATGCTGGGGCCCTGCTTGCCAGCCAGTGCCTGGACATCTGTTTGCTGATGAGAAGTAGTGAATGAATTCCTCTTTTTTTGCTTTGCTTGTATGCACAGCTTTTTCTTTCCCTTTTAGCTGCCATCATCTCAATCCACAAGTCCCTTGCCTTCCTTCTACTTTCTCCTCATCCCATGGGAGAGGGTGGTGAGTGAGCAGCTGGGTCTGGCTGTCACCTGGGGTCAACCTACCACTGTTTAAAGATGGAATTTTATTTCCTTAGTTTGCCTAGAAAACATTTTTTATATTTACTAAAGATAGTGATTTAGAAGTCAAAGGTTACAGGCTGAAGAGTGGGAATCTACTTCCTCTATATTTTCTATTTACTTCCTCTACTGCTCTTTTCACAAATTTACTTGCTTACTGTAAACATTTTGAGAACTGCCTGGGAGTTTTTTGTTTGTTTCACCTACTGTGCTGCCAGACACTTTCATTTCTGTGCTTTTGCATAGTGCTGTTTGATCTAGAAAAACATGGAGTAAATAAATTATATGCTGGAAGGAATCTCTTAGAAGGTCACAGCAGTACCCTTGCCATTCCACAGCTCTCAGAGGTGGTTGTTTATCACTAAGCCATGCTCCATTAGTAGAATCAACAGAGATCTCTACAAAGATAGGATAGACAACACTGGTTTCTGAATCCTGTTTTAAAAAACTTCACTGTTTAGAAAAAAAACTCCCTCTTTTTAATATAGAAAGGGAAAAATAATGCTGCAGAAAGATCTTGTGAAATGCATATTCCTTGAAGCACAAGATTCTTCCACTAACAACAGCAAGGTCCAAGAAAACCTCTCAGTGGACCTGTGCCTTCAGTCTAAAGTACTAGGAGAGGCTTTCCTGCTGTGTGCCAGCTTTGGGTGTAAATACGTGGAACAGAAAAAGTGAGAGAAAAATCAGTAAGGGCTGCTTAAACAAAAAGAAGATCCAGAAGCTGGCACAGTTACTGGGAGTGTTTGTGTTCTGTCACCAGGCCCAAGAACATTAAATCCCATTTTGGCTGCAGACATTGCAGAATTGCATTTTGTTATCTAATGGAACAGATAACTGGATGGCTTCTGAACAGGAGAATGAAAAGAGAAGAGATTCAGCTTGTAAATATAGTTGATGAACTGTTTTGGATAAAAAACCTGTCATTTTATTAGCTACAGGTATGGTAGCAAGGTAGAAAAATGACATTAAAATACACATGATGAGGTAGGTAAGGTACTGTGAAACATGTATGGAGAGAAAAAGAAAAGGGACAAGGAAAAAAGTGATATTTTTTGAGTTTTGTTTTTTTGGGGAGAAGGAAGGACACAGACATGGGAAAGATGTTGGGGCAGAGGATCTCCAAATATTCTCTTAACAGAAGATACTCTCTCCCCTGAGATATAGATATATATAAAAGTAAATTTAATTGTGCTATAAATGCATCAGAAGAAACTAGAGTTAGGATACTTAGATTCTGTTTGTGTGCAGATTTGAATTATGTGTTAAGTTTCTCATTATTAGTGGTGAGAACTCCCTTATAGAAACAAAGAGAGTCAATAATATGACCTCAGATATCAGTGTGATAACCACTGAAAAACTTGTGACATTTTGGTAATCAAACAAGAAAACAGCGCAGTATTTGCAGTAAAATATTTACTTTCTAAACATGGGAAAAACAAACAAGCAAAAACCCAAACACCAAACTTCCAAATATGTAAAAAGACAAATGCATGCTGTAAGGCACCGGTATAAAAATTGTGATCTTTTGTGCCTGGAATATGTGAGGTGTTTATAAACATGACTTATATTAAAATTATATTAGAAAGGCAGAAATAGCACATGACTGAATTTTCTGTAGAAGTTGTTTGTTTTCAAACATTGAGTGGCTGGATGAGTTTTTTAAATGCCAGGTAGCAAAAGGTGAAATGAGGGGGCAATTACAGACATTCCCCTAAGTCATGTGTTTATTCACCTGATTCTTGTACTTTGAGCTTTGTAGCAGAGATACAACGGTGACAAAGTTTATACCAATTCTAAAAGCTTTCTACTTTTGAATGTATGAAGCTGTATTTGCTCAATAAGTGGTTAGAAAAAGTAGGATTAGAAGCTTTCTTCACAGGGCTTGATCTTTGTTTTTATCCATGGATATTTGGGAAAACTTTTCCAAACTAGTTGAAGCTTCCAAAGAGAGAGTCTTTGACAAATCACAAGGATGTAATCTGCAGATTTCTAAACCAAAATATTACAATGAGTTCTTTATATTTGTCATATTACTTTAAACTTTATTGCAAGCTTTGCTGCTGAGTTAATATTCATTGGCTGATAGTTTCTTAGAACTTTACAACAGCTTAATTTAGGATGTTTGGGTCAAGTTTTAAGTCAAGTATTGTCTAGTTATAATTCCCTAGACATTCACAACTGGTGTGGTTCAGGGAATCTTTGTGACCAGTGTCAGCAGTGAACACAGTGACTGCAAGGTGAAATTTAGAACACCAAAGTTAAAATGTCTGCTGTGCTTACAGTAGGAATCCCTCACCTTCCTCAAAATATTATTTCAAGACTGTTTCAGATGGGTGAAATTATGGTTTACTCTGTTTTCTAATGTTTTCTGTAATACTTAGAGTCATTGACCCGATTTCTATGGCATGGTAAATGTGGACTAGTTTACCTCTGCTGTGTAGGATTTTTGCAAGTTGCAGGTTGTAAGAATAACTTTGTTGCAATCTTAGCAGATAAAACTGTATTGCTTCTGGTTTGTGAAACTTCTGTTACCTTCACTACCTAGAGGTATGCCTATGTCTTTGCCGTGTCAGGGTTTTTGTCTAGCTGTGAGACAGCAGATTTCTGTTTTCAGGTTTTAGGATACTGGATTGTTACTGACACCAGAGAGGTTTTCATGAAGGTGGAGATGAAGGAAGAGACAAGAAAATAAGTTTCCTTGGCTGAAGTAGCTCCATGTATAGCCATCTGTAAAAGCTGGGGTGTCAGAACTGTCAAACTTACCCAAAAATATTGTCAAAATTTATATTACAGTTTTGTTATGGAGTAGAGCTGAGTTATCAATCAGAACTCAAATGCAGACAGGATTCATAATTGTTTCTAATGTTGCAATATTATGAAAATTTTGACTTGTATTTTGAAATCTTTATATGAAAGATAAAGTTCTGGTAGTTTTAAGGTTACCTGAAGAGGCTTTTTGACAACAGGTTGAGGTCTTATTTGCGGAATTACTTTCTTTAATTTTGTGGAGTTTATTTATTTACCAAGTTAGTCTGATTTCACAGGTTGTGGCAATTTTATTCTAATCTAAGAGCTATTTGACCCATGGTTCTTGAAGGGATCTGGACCAGGTTGTGTTTTGAAAGCTTTTTTTAGCTGTTGTTTTAGCCTAATGCTAAATTAGGCTAAAAATTAGGCTTAAAATTGATGTGTTTTTTCCGATTGCTTGTTTTTTTCCGATTACTTGTTTTCAAAGCTTTTAAATGTATTTCTTAATGATGCCTTGGATGGTCGTTATCCTCTATCAATAGAAAGTTTTTGACTTTGGAGATCCTGTGGTTATCAACACTTCTATGCAAAAGCAAAATTTACTTTGCTCCTAACTAGCCATGGGTTTTTCCAGTGGAATGTGGGAAGATGCAGAGCTTCCCTTGGCTTGGCTGATAAGGAGCCATTCCCAGTTCCCCAGTGCCATGATAACATGCTCCTTGTATAATAAGTTACTGTGCTGTCTGTAAGCAATAGTTGCTTTTTTACCTTCCATCCTTGACCTGAAAAAGAGCTGAAAGATGTTTGTTAGAGTCAGGCATACACTTATGCTTTGCTTTGTTAAATTCCAGTGTGATTTAGAAAGGCTCCCAAGGGAAGAGCTGTTGTGCTTGAGCTCTTCTGGATAAAAAGAGAGGGGGGAAAAAGTATTCTTTCTCTTTGATGCTTTTGTTATATGCTGTGTATATACCATAGAATAATTTGAAGGCACCTCTGGAGGTCATCTGGCACTTATAGGTGTGTGTATGTTTTATAGATATAGATGTGGTATGTATCTACACACAGCCTAGAAATACAGAGACACATATGCACAGATATACACGTAAACATTTTCACTTCTGTTTTTCATAGCTGGAGGTGTTCCTCATCTCTCCCTATCATCTTCATTTCTTAAAGTCATTTTTATCATCTCGTTATTTAGAATCAGTGAACATTAATGAAACCCACGCTGGAATTGGAGCAGCTGTTTTAGTTTCAAAAGCCAGAGGTTTTTTGAGAAAGAACCTACAAGTGAAGGTGGTTTGGATTTGCTGGGTTTTTGGTGTTTTTTTGTGAGTGTGTGTGGGTGTTGGTGTGTTATTAAGTATTGGTGTGTTATTAAGCAAATAATTGTCTGTTATCTATTCCAGGGAGCATAGCTCTGGTAGATATTTTATTTCTCGACTTGAACTCTAAACCATACTGCTTTGCAATAAACAAATCGATGTAACTTTCTCATTGAAGCAGTGACTTGTATTTATAACGTCGCTTTTCACCTGGGGAAAAAAAGATTAATCATCTGCCTGTGAATCTATATTCCAGTTCTCAGGGCTATTGTGCTCACTCCTCCTCTCTTGACTGCATCCCTAACATGTTGTTCCATCACAGGCAGCGTGCTGGGATGAAACAATTTTTGAGGTGTGGTAAGACTCTGCAAAAAATGAAATGTGACACTTGAATGTTGGTGTCTGAGAAGAAAACAGCTGAAGAAAAATCAATTAGAGTAAAATTGCATTAAGCCTTTATGTCAATTTTGGAATGCTTCCTTTGAAATAATTTTATACAAGGAGTAGGGTGCTTATACTGTGGCACTAGATTATTGTCCATATATCTAAAAAAAATCAGAATTTTGTGTTTTCAGTGTTCCTGTACTGTTAAAGTTGATTACACCTTGCTTAGCAAAGTCAGTTTCATACAAGAGAAACTTAATGGAATCAACCTTTCAATAAGATTTTGTCAAATGTTTTTAATGACAGTTATTGATCTCTCTTGTCAGCATTTCCTGCTCTCCCTTCTTGGCAGACACACACTATAGGAAAGGTGACTTATCTGCAGGCACATGTCCTGGGGAAGTTGCGATGTGTTGCTTAATGGATTAATTTTGCTGGAGGAAAAGCTTTCAGAAGACCTTGTCACAGCTGACACAGCTTTGAACAAAAACCTTACCTTGGAAACAGTCATGTCGCTGGAGTCTTTTCCCATCTGCCAAATCTCAGAGGAGGGGGGGAGACTGTAAAGTATAAATTCTCAAAATGTCGTCTTTGCAATGTCACTTTGCCTAGAGGAATGCATCTTGGATAATCAGCCTGATGCCAGTGCATCAGCCTGTATTCCAGTTGAGTTTTCTCATTATCTTGACTTTCTTGCACATTATCTTTTGTTCGAAGTAAGATGTGACTGACTGGATCTCTACTTGAGATCTCGGCTTGCTTTCAGTCAATTCTGTGCCTAAAAGAGTGGTGAAACCAACAGACGTATTCATTACATCAAACAAATGTGTGCAATAAGTGTTTCTGAGAAGTACTTCTCACGTGGAACGAGGTGTAGGAAGAAGCAGGAAAATGAACAGTGACTGTCCTTCAGTAGATTTAACTACGTAGCTGTGGGAGTGTCTTTGTAGGGGCTGCATAAAGCAAAAAAGAACTGGAGCCTGGCCACGTAACAGACCCAAGGTAGCCAGAAGAGATTCTGCAGAGTTTTCTGTAGCTATCCATCCTGTCCTCAAAGCACATTATTCTTTTAATTGGGATTTTAACACCTTAATTTGAGTTTTGTTTTTTCTTAAATGATGCAGTGAAAATAACCCATGATTCTAGCATAAAAAAGATTCTTTGGCATCAAAATGCATCTTTGGAGTGTCCTCTATGTAGAATCAAATGTACACAGGCCTTTTCCTTCCTGCACCTATTACTTTCTGTTGTAAGAGATTTTTTTTTTTTTTGTATTATGGTTTTGCTGTTTCTCTTGTTGATAAACAGTCTTTCTGCACTGTCTCAGGGAGAACATGTGTTGTTGGCAAACCCTTAGAGGGAATGCATTCAAAATGCCATCAGAAGCACAAAACAACTAATAACTCATATGAGGAGCAGCTGAGGCAACTGGGAGTGTTTAGCCTGCAAAAAAGGAGGCTCAGAGGTGGCCTGAAAGGGAGGGCTCAGGCCCTCCCTGAAAGGAGGGTGTAGCCAGGTGGGGGTCGATCCCTTCTCCCAAACAACTAGAAACAGGATGAGAGGACATAGTCTTAAGCTGTGCTCGGTGGAGGTTCAGACTGGACATCGGGAGGAATTTCTTTACAGACAGGGTTGTTAGACATTGGAATGGGCTGCCCACAGAGGTGGTGGAGTCCCCATCACTGGAGGTGTTCAAGAAAAGACTGGATGTGGCATTCAGTGCCATGATCTAGTTGACAGGGTGGTGACTGGGAAAAGGTTGGACTCGATTATCCTGGAGGTATTTTCCTCCTAAATGATTTTGTGATTCTGTGAATTTGTCTTTCAAGTTCCATTGTTGCAACAACTTCTGTTTTTCTTGTTCACGATACTTTCTGAACTAAATATACAATACATCTGTTCAGCACAACCTCTCAAAACTCTTGAACTGGAAATATTTAAAATGTACAACACAATGTAAAACATAACATCTGATTTTAAACTTCCCTTTCATAGCAATAGTATGAGAACAGTAGGGGAGATAGAAGGCTAGGTGGCAGCTCTATAGTAGGGATCATCTCTGGTACCCATACTGTTAAACAACTGTTGGTCCTGTTATTGAAAATCTAGTCTCAGCTTTTTGTTTTTATCCAAGTATATTAAAGCTATGTCTTTGAAATGTTAAAGGAATCAAAATGAGAGCCTTCAGAAAGAATATAAAAGCAGTAGTAATCTTGGAGGTCAGCTGAGGAAGAGCTTTTCTTATATAGGAAGTCAGGTAGGTAAAAGCTGGAAAAGAATTAGAGATGCAAATAAATGGGATGTCAGTTGGTGACAAGCAATGACAGGTGGTGATAAAGTCAGAGGAGAAGAGAGAATGTTGAGGAGGTTCTTGAAGGCAGATCAGAAATCTGTGCTATGAAATACCATCTCAGAGTGTTAACATTTAAACTGATGCAATATTGGTTTTTCTTTAAAATTGCTCAGTGGTTACAATACAATCACTAGCCTGCCTCTTAGCCACAACTGCCCAGTAGCCATGAACGTTTTGTTGATCTGAGAAACAAGTGAAATGTCTCTGACTTTAGTCTGTACTGTTGCTTTTCTGCTATAACAGACCATGACTTTGTAGCTGCTTATTTAGGGAGCAGCTTAATAGATTAAATCAATGTTTGGTCTTTACGTGAAGCTAATTAAAACTGGAGGAGTGTGACATGCAATAAAGGAAAGTCCTTTCCTAGAAATTTCAAAGATAGTGGTCTAGGAGGACTAGAAAGTGAATTGCTAAATGCTTTTTTCTGTGATGATTTGTGTATGTTATACACAGAGCACATGACCCAATTGAAGCCTTCCAGGCTTTCCCACCTGAAGGGAGCCTGCAAGAAAGATAGAACGACTTTTTACAAGGACATGGAGTGACAGGACAAGCGGGAATGGCTTCAAACTGAAAGAGAGCAGGTTTGGATTAAATAATAGGAAGAAATTTGTTACTGTGAGGGTGGTGAGGCACTGGCACAGGTTGCCCAGAGAAGCTGTGGATGCCTTATGCCTGGAAGGTTGGATGAAGCTCTGAGCAACCTAGTCTTGTGGAAGATGCCCCTACCCATGGCAGGGGGTTTGGAATCAGATTATCTTTAAGGTCCTTTCTGGCCCAGACCATTCTGTGATTCCCCTTAGGATAGAGATTGCATAGTTCAAATGTAGTGAAAAAAAGTAGAATACTGATTCTTTGTTTTAGTCTCCTTTTCTGCTTGCTTGTGTGTCTCTACAGCAAATCTATTTATTTGATTAATAAAAATTCTTGCATCCAATTAATTTTTTTTTTTTTTAGGCTCATTTGTCTGTAGGATTAGCCAGGCTAAATTGAAAATAATAAGCATTCTGTTTGTATGCTGCCAGTGTAGCTGTAACTATTTGGTACATTGGACCCCTGAGGAAACTTTTGAGGAGGTCTGAGCATATTGCAGCAAATCCTTGAGGCTCAGTGGTAGTTGTGAAGACAATCCGAGTTAGTTGGGACACTGATGCTGAACTGGTCAAAATGAATGAGTGATTGTTGTCTCTTACACTTCCCAAAGAAGTAGTCTTGGAGGTGATGCTCGGGGAGTGTCTTGTCCAACACATCTGAATTAAGTTACAGTAAGGGAGTGGAAGAGCAGAGTGACGACACCTAAAGTACAATATGCAGTCTACGTTTTTTTTTCTGCTTTTGTCAACCTTCCTCACTTTTTGTACTTTCTTTTCCTACTTTGATTAGGAATATGCAAGTACACAAATTCATAAGACAGCAAGGGCAGTATAAGAACAGTTAGGGAATATATTTCAATACATGTGCTTCACCAGCACACATAAATAACTGGAGGATCCTCTTGCCTTTTTGTGGCAAAAGGTGTCCCCCAGCAGCTTCCTTTTTGCTCAATTCCAGTCTGAGGCTGTGCTGGGCTTCCCCTGTTCAGTGTCCTGAGCTCAAGGGACATCACCAATGAGTGGTGCAGAAATGATTCACATAAAGGTGGATATGAATCCAAGCGTTCATTACCTGTGAAGTGACAGTTTATCACAAATCTATACTGTCACCAGTTATCATCATGAGAACTACAGTATTTTCCACCAGTCAGCATTTATCAGGTCAGCAATTAGCAGTAGTTAGCAGGCTCTGGTATCCAAAAATGAAAGCTGTGTTAGAGTGAGAAAACATTGTATTGCACTATCTTAGGCAATGCAAGTTGATAACTTGATGTTCAATTTCAAATTAAGATGAATTTATTCACACAAACATTGCACAGAACAGTGTTGTGCAGGCAGCATGTAAAGCCAAATGTGTGCTGGGCTGCATCCAAAGCCCCGTGGGCAGAGGAGGGGGGGGGGGGATTCTGCCCCTCTGCCCCGCTCTGCTGAGACCCCACCTGCAGGGCTGCACCGAGCCCTGGGGGCACAGCACAGGAAGGACATGGAGCTGTTGGAGCCAGTCCAGAGGAGGCCACCAAGGTGATCAGAGGGATGGAGTACCTCTGCTGTGAGGAAAGGCTGGGAGAACTGGGATTGTCCAGCCTGGGGAAGAGAAGCCTTTGGGTTGACCTAACTGTGACCTTCTGGTATCTGAAGGAGGCCTACAGGAAATGTGGAGAGGGACTTTTGGCAACAGCATGGAGTTACAGGACAAGCAGGAATAGTTTAAACTGACAGAGAGTAGGTTTAGATTAGATATTAGGAAGACATTCTTAACTGTAAGGGTGGTTAGACCCTGGAACTCTCCTCTGGATTCACTCTTACAATCCTGAAGTTGTGGAAATTTTGGCTTTGCTCAATAGCATGTAACAGTTCATGTGAAGTCATTGCAGTCCATCGCAGTAAAGACTTTTTAAGGACTCTTAAACTCGGGGGTTACTCACATGTTCTATGCATGCATGAGATAATCCTGGCTTGGAAATCCTTGAGGGAAAGAGGGAGAGGGAAGCTGCATGTGTAGCCCAGGATACACCACAGCTACCTGCCTCAGTGGAACCACTTATCTCAAGAAGGTCATGGTTCCATCTTGCTCTGCAGTAAAAGAATCTTCTCCCCTGACAGCTCATGGGGTTAATAGAATTTCTGTTCCTTCTAAATGAGGTTATACTTATAAGAGTATTAGGAGGGAGGCATAGTGTAAGAATCAAAACTCAATATACCATCAAGACTCAAATACCATGTGGAGCTGTCACTTTGAGACACAGAGACAGGCAATGTCAAGTTTTTGGTTTCCCTTGTTCTTTCTAAATCAGCCTAACCTTTGGGAATACCTGTTGGTGCTCAGTTCACTTTGGGAGGACGGAGTTTGGTGTGCTCTGTGATTGATCTTCTGTGTTTTGCTTCTCCCTTTTAAGTGCACAATGAGGGGAATTCTTTGCAGCCCTGCATAGCTGAAAGTAGACCCAGCCCTCAGGAATGTGTGGTCTGAACCTCTCCCCTTGCATGTTGGCATGGTCCCTGCTGCTCACATCTCAACCCCCTCTTGAGCACAAATTGCTTATTTCGGATAGAGTGAGTAAACACTAGTTTTGCCATAAACAGCAGTACTGAAGAGGAAGAATCAGCCCTATTGTGACCTGAGGAGGGGTTTTGAATTCGGTTGTGTAAGGTACAAGGTTTAACTTTTTATGGGAGGAAGCCCTTTGCACAGGTTTGAATGTGGCCTGTCTGTGTAGAATGTGCTATTATGAGTTTTGAACATTATCAACAAACCTTTGTGTACAAGAAAACTAATAATCTGGATTTGTGTTTTACATTTCTTGCTACTAATTTTGTTACCCTCTGCTAACCATTTATCAAAATTCAGTTGTATCTGTCCTCTTCTGACTTAAGTCCCTCTCATGTCTCAGAAACACCTCAGCTTTGCTTTTCTTCCTGTTCTTATATTGTTAATAGAATTTTCTTAACAGACAGGAGTCTGTTATGTAAATGAAACAGGAGTTTCATTTGCTTTTTGAAAATAAGCAATGAATTAATATGGTAAACGTGTGTGGAGACATAAATGTCTCTAAGCAGTGTATAAAGTTGGCTTTTTAGTCCCATTTACTGTCAGAAGTTTATCTTTCAATGCTGATTACAGTATTTTTCAATGTTGTGTATGGTGTCAGGTACTAGGGATATTTAACTGCAGATTCTCCTGTTAGATTTTTAATGTATTTTGTTTGTTTTGTTGGGTTTTTTTCCAGGGGGGAAGTTGTTGGGTGTTTTTTGTTGGGTGTTTGTGGGGGGTTTTCTATTGGGTTTTTTCTTTGATTTGTTGGTGTTTTTTTTGTCAATAAAAGGGAGAATAAAATATATCTTTTCCAAATGTGCCATAAATTCCTCTCTGCTTGGCTATAGATTATGATTTTTTCATGTACAAGCATTACAGATTATAGATTTCTTTGCTGTTCTGGTAATAGAATCTGGAAGTCACTGAAACACTGCTGTTGCACAAATTGGCTCTAACACTTAACTGCTATGGCAAGCCTTAGTTTAATGACCTGAGTATTAGTAAAACAGAAGTCCAAAGGTGGATTCACTCTGTTGAATGGATCCTTATGCCTTTCCTCATAACTTTTACAGTAAATGAGGCATTGAAAATATTTTAAAGTATGTAGGGCCTACAATATAATTAAGACATTGATGTTAAATTGCTTTTCTACAACTCAGCAAAACTGCTGATCAGAAAATTGAGACAAATGTTTCAGTAACCTGCAGAAGCTGGTCTACCTCGTATTCAAGAAGTGCAGACCAATTGTAGCATCATGGCAGCTCCACTCAAAGGATTTTCAGGATCCATGCTAGAAAAGATTATTTGTATGAGACCCAATGAAGAGGCACAAACTTCTGTGACTGTTGCAGAAATACTCTGTCAGGCTCGTATAGTCTAATTAGATATGCAGGAATGGACAGTGTCGGTACCAGTAATGCTGAAGGAAGTGTTCAAGGCCAGGCTGGATGGGGTTTGCAGCAACCTGGTCTAGTGGAAGGTGTCCCTGCCTATGGCAGGGAAGTTGGAACGAGATGATCTTTAAGGTCCCTTGCAACCCAGGCCATTCTATGATTCTCTACCTATATTGTGTTATATGTGTGTTTATATACATGCAACTGAAAACTTCTAGAGTGAGCGGACATTTGAGATTTCCATTTTGGCTTTTTTTTTTATTTTTCACTTCTGTTTCCATACCCTGATTGTATATGAAAAAGGGGTACAAAGCATACACATAAAACTGCAAAGAACTGTCAACCAATAGGGTGGTAAGATGCAGAGGGTTTGGATGTCCTTCTGTTGAATCTGGCAGATGAAAGGGTGGGAAAGCAGTAGCTATGAGGGGAATCTGGAAGCACACAGCGATCCAGAAGTAAATGTAAATCGGAAGATTACTGGAACAAGGACAAGATTGTCATACATGAATGTGTAAGAGATCCTCCTTTAAGCACAGTCTGCATCTGGTATGGATTTGACAATGCTATACAGGTGAATATCTGTAGTCTAACTCAGGTTTTTAGGTTTCAAAGTGTCTGATACAGTCTCTGATATCAGACAGAACAATATCAGATGTGTGCAGGGTTTTTTTTGTTTGGGTTTTTTTGTTGAAAGTTTTTGTGACATTAAAAGAGTAACTTGTGAGAACTCTGTGATGCTAAAATACAAACAAATTATTCTTTTTTCCCCTCTCTTGTTTTCCTTAGGATCCCGTCTCCGCCAAGAGGACTTCCCACCACGGATAGTTGAGCACCCCTCAGATGTGATAGTGTCTAAAGGCGAGCCAACCACTCTGAACTGCAAAGCTGAAGGACGGCCGACCCCCACCATCGAGTGGTACAAGGGCGGGGAGCGGGTGGAAACGGACAAGGATGATCCGCGCTCCCACCGGATGCTGCTGCCCAGCGGGTCTCTGTTCTTCCTGCGCATCGTGCACGGGCGCAGGAGCAAACCCGACGAGGGAAGTTACGTGTGCGTGGCCAGGAACTACCTCGGAGAGGCCGTGAGTCGCAACGCGTCTCTGGAAGTGGCATGTGAGTAGTTTTGTTTGTTTGGCGTTGTGTAAAACTTTCATGGTTGCTTTTTTTGCTGTCACCCAGCACTTGCACGCAGTCGGCGGCCTGGGGGATAACAAATGGGGATGAGGACAGCGGTTTGTCATGAGCTGTTGCTCTTGGTCAAGGCGTTTGTGCATGCCTTTGGTCAGTAGCAGTGACCGCACAGAACAGGTGATTTATACTCAAATGAGGTTCTAGCCAGTGTATAATCATGATTGGCACAAACGTGGACAAAGGATCATCTTCCTCGGAAGAATAACCTAATTTTAGAATTATGCCTAAAGTTGGTTATACTGGAACTAATGTGGAAAAATACCTATCATTTAATGTAAGGTGCACTGTCTGTTTTTCTTTATCTCATCATCTGTTACCTTAACAGAAGCAGACAGAGTCTTGGTGACTCATGTTCTGTACTGCTGGGAACCTCAATATATGCTCCTCTATCATAAACTTGACCCAGGCCTCATTCATTATGTGACTGGCAAGTGAAATTGTTGGCCATTTCTCATATCATCCAGAGCAGTCGTGGTCTCTATTGATTCTCTTTGTCCTAACAGAGAAGTCGACACGGCTCTTTCAGAGCCCACCTGGCATGTGTGGTCTGCTTCCAGTAGAGTTAGCAGATACATTCATTATATTCACACAGCAAACAAGCTCATCAGACATAAAATACAATGAGTTGCACATGGTTTTTTGCTGCTTAGTGATATGGGTTGAATCAACACTGATCTTTTTATTCAGAGTGTGCATCTTCACATAGAAGTGTATTTTAGTAGATTTGAGTGCTCTTTTCTTGTCAGACTTGAATTTTTCACCCACAGCTCTTCATCTGACAGTAGTTTCACTAAAATGTGTTTGAAGTAGGGCTTTAGAACAAACTTGTATTGCTTAGTTGATAAAGATTGAAGTCCACATTAGAAGGTATGTTTAAAGGGGGGAAGCACAGAAGAGAAATCTTTATTACTAATGCAGTTTTCAGACCTTTTTAGCTAATGTGGTGTGATCTTGAGGCATCTGTTTTCTCAGAAATTGCAGAAAATGCCATTTTTGAAATATTTAAATGGTGGAATAAGCCAAGTAGAACAGACTTGTTCACAACCTTTCACCTCTTGTAACCTAGATTCAAAACTGTGTCAAACGAAAAATGAAAACAGTATTGGCATACTATCAAAGTGCAAGTAATTTTGCCAGTAAATGCATCACAGAAAGTTATTCAGTTTTGGTAGGTATTTGGGAATTGAGGAGAAAACCAATTTAAGGAAGGTTGAAATCTGGGTATGACTAAAAAGACACAAATAATCCAGTAAATGTATCATGTGTGTTTTAACTGTCTGTTGAGAAATCCTAAGAGAGAGGCATAAACACTTGAAATCTTTATTGTAATCCTGTTGAGATTCGGGAATCTCCTGTTGGAAGTTCAGAGGATTGCTCCAGTTGTACTTTGAGTCATCAAATTAAAGTGGCTGATTATTTTGAAATTTAAATGTGCTCTAGATCTTGTCAGCTTTCACTGAGCCCTACTTCATTGACTCTGGTCTCTGGAGTTTTTTTAACCGCTGTAGCTGGTGGCAGGTCAGGCATGAACCGTATGGGAGATAGTAGAAAACTTTAAAAATAATAAAGCTGTGCTCCTTTGTCAGGTGTTTTAGGGCAGGATTAACATGAATGTGAACTCTGAGATCTGAAACCATGGCTGAAGATTTTGTGATAACATTGTGGTTTTACTATTTTCATGGCTTTGAAATGTAACTGCCTGAATCCCCCAATTAAAGGGTTTAGCAATCTAAAGCAGGATCTCCTGTTTCACTTCAGCTTTATCTTTCCTTGAGCAGTACTGTGGCTGAGATTACAGAAAGGTCTTCATCAAAGGAAAAAAAGTAAATAATATATACATTGCTGGTTTACTTAATTTTAGAGACTTTGCTGTGATTTTTGCTCACTGTCTTTAACTGCACATGGCAGTGCTTGGAGTGTATTAAAGGCATCGTTTAGAGGACGAAAGCAAAACTACCAGTTTTCCCTTGCTTTTGAGATTAATTTTTGGTTCTAAATCAGGTTTTCAAGTGACTTTCAGAGAAGCGTTATTTTTAAGGCTCTTACTTGTTTTTTCTAATGCCAGCATTTGTGGGCTGCAGAAGATGGGCAGGTCCGTAGCAGCCTTGTTTGCACTTTTGGGAAACGAGTTGCTGGTGACAGGCTGTTGTCAGCACTGAGCCCCTGCTCACCTGTTCTCAGCTCCTGCTGGAAACTGTTGAGTTTCCTGGATATTGCGGGCCTGTCCATGGGAGCCGGGCTGGCCGCACGCGATCCCGTCCGGCTCGTGCTCTCTGTCGTGGTGTTGAAAGCTTCTCTTTCCACACCAAGCCGAGCTGTTTTCATCACCAGAAAAAAAGCACGGTTGTCCTTTGCTGACAACAGGGTTCTGGATTATTATCTGACTGTAGGTGGCCTCAAATGGTGCCATTAGAGACAAACTGCTGGTTTTCACAGGTTTAAAATGATTGAGTCTGCTGTTTTAGAGTCAGAATCTGTAATTGTTTTACTTTGCTTATTAAATTGGCAGTTGCTAATTATGTGCACTTGCAACTTTTGAATGATTTATGAAGAAATATTTACTGGGTTTGTATATCTGTGAGATGTGTTCGTGCTTATGCATTAAGATGATAAAAAGTGTTAATTGTGATTCATTTTCTTTTCTTTTTTTTAACCATCTCCATGGGCACCTGCCACAAGAGCGGTGGGATTGAAAATCATCTGATGTATCCATATTTATGTGTAAAGACAGAAGTTAAATTCAACAGGGACACAGAGTGATTCAAACCATAGTGTGGCCCATCTTGAACACAATCATTTTGCCCCTTGTGTTTTTGGAGTGAGTTTTAGCAAGTTGCTGAAATCCCTAAGCTCTTCTGATTGAGTAACCGTTAACACCTTTCCCAAACATGATGAATTTAGGTACCAGCCCCTCCAAGGCACATAGGTATGCTTTTAAATCCATGCCTATTCAGAGCACATCAGTAGAGTCCAGGGCAGGTATTTTTGGGCTGATTTCTGATACTCAGAAAAAATTGTCCATGTTGGTAAAACTGTGAAGAACTGTGATTTGCCAAGTTATTTAAAAAAAATCATTGATATACAGTAAATGCTTTTAGAGTATTTTTGCCTTTAATTTAGAATATCTTCATTCCAGAAGACTTTTACGAGGAAGTAATCGGTATTTAGAAGAAAAAGGTTGTTATTTGAAGGCACAGTTTAGGATTGATATGACTTCTTCTATTTAATTCATTTAATACATTAATTCATGGTGTGCTTCATGAAGATTAATTTTTCAGTAGGGTCTTCCTCAGAAGGAAGATATAATGGCAATGCTGCCAACAAAATCAGTCTTCAAATATGCGTGTGGCAAATTCTCGTGTAGTATTTTTGTTTTAGGGTTAAATCATTACAAACAAATGTTCTAGTCTTAAAACCTCCAGGAATTGTATTCAAAAGAGTAAAACATCTTTCTTTTGATATTTTTCTATTAGAGTTTTTAAATTGAAATTAAACAAGAGGTGGTGTTATTAAACATATGTTGATGTTCAGATTTTCTTGCACGGTTTTAGAAAGGGAAGCAGACTTGAAATAGTTTGATCTTTGACGAAACCGCTTTCGTATCCGAAGGCCGGAAGTTTTAAAACGAAAGCACAGTTTTTTTCACAAGGCACGAATTGAGGTGATCGAACCTACGTGGTGAAGTTTTCCAGTGGGAATATCGGGAAACACATTTGCAGTAGTGCCTGTAGCTAGGATTTCAGCTGGAAGCACCGGGGCGCCGCATGATGTGAGCAAGGGAAGGAGCGGGAGGGTCCCTGCACCAGCCGGAGTCAGCGGATCCAGCCGGAGTCAGCGGCAGCCCCCAGGGAGAGCAGCTGCAGCCCCAGGTGTTAAATGTGTGACAGCAGCTTGATCTATCGACCACTGTTACAGGGGGCTTTGGCCTAAATGAAAATTCATGAAAAATTGATGAAGTCCCCAGATTATTTTTTTTTTCCCTTTTCCTTTTGCAGCGCTGTGCCAATGCAGCGAGGAGAGATTAAATGAGGTGTTGAACGCTTTAGTGGCAAGGAGGTTGTGGTTCAGAGGTCATGGGGGGAGGGAGAAAAAGACCCATTTTCTACCTTACTTTCTTTTAAAAGAAAACACAAAGCTTTTCAGATTAGCTGGGAATTGCTGCCATTTTAATATAATAATAAAGCTCAGGAATATTCACAAATAGGATTCTTTTCTGCATGGGTTGGCAAAGGCTGGGAGCATGTGGGTTGGTGCAGAAAGCAGTGGAAGGCTTCGAGTCATAATTCAATTGAAGAACCTGAAATAGATTGAATTTTGTAATGGCAGTATAAATTTGGGCTTCCATCTTTCTGAGTCTGTGCTTGAACTGAAGTCATTTGGAGAAAGAAGAGGTCTTGCATTATTTATATGCCACAGATTGCTTGGACAGCAGGCTTTGGAACACTCTCCAAACATAATGATCCTGTTTATGTTAGATTCAAAACTGAATTATGTTTTTATCTGTAACAAGAGAGGTTACAGTAGTACACTGAGTTTAGTGTGAAGTCATAGGGGTTCTGCAAAGCAAGCATAAGCCAGATCTTAAATCCAGGACATGGCAATTTTACAAATAAACCAGATATATTTGAATGTTCAGTGAATAAAGGCTGAGAGATATAAAATACATGCTATGCAATCCCCTCTGCATCATAATGCTAATGGCTATTTGCTGGAGCATGTGCAAAAGGCCGCAATATGTTCATAATAATGGAGTTAATAATTTCATTTGAGATATTCAGAGTGAAAGCACAATGTATGTGACTGTAAAATGGGTGGATGGTTTTTCCATCTAGTTTCTGTTTAATGTATGATAGTAGCATTCCTTATTAATTTTGTTACTGGTAATTTCAAAGTCTGATTTGCTTTGAGGTTACTTTCACATATGGAGAGCATGTCCTGCTCCTTTACTTGTATCACTCTCACCCTCATCCTTCTAAACAATGTGAAAGGCTTCCTCTCTGAGCTGGCACTCTTCTCTCATCAAGACAGAAGTAATTATTGTAGAAATTGGAGTGCTGGAGACTGTGGCCTAGTCTATGAGCAATATGAGGACACTGGAAAGCATCATGCTTTTTCTCTAAGAAGAAATTTAACAAATTGTGGCTACTATCACAGCATGCTTAATGAAAATTAAATTCCTCTCATAGAAGAGAACAAATAAAATCGTATCTGATTAAATAACCTGGGAAAAGGCAGGTTTCATAAAATGGTGGGAGTACTTTAAACCTTCTCTGTAGTTCTGAAGCTTACAATAAGCAATATCTGTGGAGTTTTCTGTGGATTAGGCTGAAGCCAGTGGCAACACCATTGTTTGAAAACATTACATAACATGGCATTTCTGTATAGGGCAGTGATTCTTAGTCACTATTAGATATTAATGAGGTTACTAAATATAAATGAGTGAAGACACATCAGATAAACCAAGATCTGACTTGATATCTAACTGCAAAGTTTCCTTTTGAACCAAAAATAGTAGTTCTGATTATTTACTTTATTAATCTAGTTTTTAGTTGAATGCTTTTATTTCTTCTGAACTCACCTGGGACAAGAAACTCAAATATTTGAGAGAACGTGATTTTTGTACCAGTAGTCAGAATGAACTAGAATTGTTATGATAGAGGTCCTCTTCATCAGGATAACCTAAATTGTATCTCCTGTTGCTAACACATTTCTCACAAAGTGTTTGTGCTTCAGCATTGACGCCTTCCATGTGGGCGGAAGCACTTCCCATCATCATCCACTGGGATTTTGACAAGTCCTTACATTGTTACATCTTCATTTCCTATCCTTTGAACTCCACCTGAATATGCTGATTTAAGCATTTCCAAGGTTGGAAGAGCTAATGACTCCTTACATTTTAGGTGGATCTGAAGATATTTAAAATTCTATTTGTCACAATATTAAGCTGCTCAATGCCTGTAGGTTTCTCCAGATCTTGTTCTCCATTTTCTTTTTCTTGCTCTTTTCATACCATGGTCATCTTAGAATTGATTTTTTTTGGGAGATATTCACAGAACAATGAGCTCTAAAGAAAGATACATATGTTCACACAAAACAAGCGGGCTTGGGTGCCAGCAGAGTGTTTGTTTTGAGCACTTAAACTCATCTGGTTATATGTGCCTAGTGAAAAATTTCCTTCCTCCTTCCAGGTGGAAGGTATTTCCATTATGTGAATTAATACTTCAGAATAGGTTAATGAGTCTCTGCAATGTGCTCTTGTGTACTGTGTATTCACACAGTCCAGTATCCCCCCCAGCATCCCTGCAGTAAAAATAGTTCTCACATCCAGAAATTATTGGAGAAGCTTTTTGCAGGATATCTTATTTATCCCTTGAATTCTTCTGCCCAGGATCTACCCTTTTTCCCCAACTAAAAGAGAATTTTGTGTTACATTTTTAGGAGGTATTTACAGTGTGCTTCATCTTATTCTGCTTCTAATAATTTCTTGCGCATTTCCTCACTTGCTTTTTATCGGCTTCTTTCTTCTCCTTGCCTTTGATTTGATTATATTTCTTAAACTCAAATGTGCTGTTTACATAACTCTCAATGCTCTACCTGATAAAATGTTGACAGCTAAGGAGCAACTGATGACTTTACAGGAACCTTGAAAGAAATCGGCTCCTGACTGATCTGTTAGTGGGCACATCATGTACTGATTTTTTTTTTTTTTGGTTGACATTTCTCTGATGTTTAGTTCATATGGGAAATGAAGGAGAACAAGATAACATTGCATTTTTACAGCTCTGTTCCCTTTGCTCAGGAGCCTATAAGCACTATTTGAATGTTAATTGAAATATTAGCTATTGGCACATTCTTCATTCATGTTGTATTCATTATTCTGCAGTTCCAGGCTTAAAAAGTTCTCATTTTAAGCAATGCTCAGGCTACTCCTTTGCAAATTTTTCATGGTCTCAATTCTAACAATGTTCATTACTATGGTAATTAACAGTAATTATTAAGATGAGATTGGTGGATGTTTTACATATACATATCTGTCTCTATATATATAGATATAGATTTTTATTCTGATAATCACTATTTGTTTGAAGACTCCAAACCCTTAATCTTCTTCCTTATTTTTTTTTTTCATGTCTTTGTTCAGATATGTACTTCCCTTGCTCCTGTTCTTAGAGAACTAAAATTTAATCATGACTTGGGTGATACTTCCACTTCAAATGCTCCCATAGATGTTACACTTTGAATAAGTTTGTTATATGTGGAATTTATGTGGGAAATGAAGTGGTGGTTTTGTTCCACCTCCCCTTGCTTGAATTTTTCAAGTGTCAGTGATGTGAATGTATGCTGATACTTGGGAAATGGCTTCATTGTGACAGAGAAGGGAGGCGTACCCAGTCACTTTCTGCTGTCTCATAGATCCGTTTGCCACTGTACAAAGGGACGTAGAGATGTAAAGAACTGGGAGTCCTGGATCGCTGAGTTCCTGTATTCTGTACAGCTGTACTTTGTAATTCCATTCAGAAACGTTTCAAGCTGCACTCTGAAAAGCAGTTTGATTGCCTTCCCCTTCATCCTCAAGCTCACTCCTTTCCCTGTTTCTGTTGAAAGCCTGTCTTGGAACTCGCATATTCCAATGGTGAGAAAAATAATTTTCAAGTTTCCAGTGTAAACATAAACATGCTAGATTTATGCTAGTTCTTGTGATTTTGGAGCACCTCTCCTATGAGGAGAGGCTGATAAAAATTAGGATTGTTCAGCCTGGGGAAGAGAAAGCTCTGGGGAGATCTTCTAGTGGCCTTTCAGCACTTGAAAGGAGCTCATAAGCATAAGGGGAAAGACTTTTTATCAGGGCCTGTTCCAATAGGACAAGGCGTAATGGTTTTAAACTGAAGGAGGCTCAGTTGAGTAGATCTAAGGAAGAAGGGTTTTACTATGGGGGTGGTGAACCACTGGAACAGGCTGCTCAGAGGGGTGATGGCTGCTCCATCCCTGGAAACATTCAAGGTCAGGTTGGATGGAGCTCTGAGCAACCCAGTCTAGTGGAAGATGTCCCTGCTCATTGCAGGGTGGTTGGACTAGATAACCTTTAAAAGGTTCATTGCAGCTCAAACTATTCTATGATTCTGTGATCTGATTTTTCTGTAGTTGTTTTCTCTCCTTTGTATTTACAGACCACAGTGGTGTCACTTCTCATCGCTGCTATTGCTAAGTTAAACAAGAAAAGCTCATGTGTTCTCTTAGAAAATATTTGCTTGATTCTAGTAGTCATTTATCACCTTTTCTAGTCTACATATGTTTTCTGAGACATGAGTGGGTAGATTGTGTGTAATATTACAGGAACTAATGTTAATAACTATCTTCACAGTTCCCTTATTTATCAGTCCTATGACCACATTTAACTTTTTATAAGCATTTGGTAACTTTCAGTCATTCTACAGTAATTGGACACAGATCTTTCTCTTCCTCTGTAATTTGAAACAGATGAACTCAACTTTTCAGTAAACTTTCCTGTGATGAGTTTGAAAGAATATGACATTGCACTTTCTATTATTCCACTTCAATTAGTGTCTCCTATACTAATTTTCAGTGTCATCCCATTCTTCCCGTCTCATGATCCTCCTGTTGGGTCCTGCTGGGTTTGTTGCCTAATCTCATGCCAAAGTAGGTGATGGCCTTGCTGTTCAAAATTGGCAGTTTTTTAAACCACCTGCATCTTGCTGGAGGACTTTTCTTGTATCAATTGGACTCCATCCTGCCTGTTGCTCCTTTTGTATGCAAAATGATTTGATGAAATAAATGAGACAGAAACAAGTTTCTGGCAGCCTATGAAGAGATTACCAACCCAGCAAGGCCAAGCCATATAAACATTGCTTGTGGGAAGGAAATAGTTTCTTTCTGTTACAATCTCAAACCACCATTTCATACATGAGAACCTGAGGAAAAATATCCCCAGTTTAAGGGGATAAGTTGAGCAGCAATCTTGCAAAAGAAATTACACTGGCTAATCTTGGAATTGTTTTTCAGGTCATCCCCATCTGCTGACTGTTACAATCCCATAAAGGTGACAGATAATAGGACGATTGTTTTGCATTTCAGCAGTGATGAATGCTAAATGGAACTTGAGATGTGTTTAGGACGTAAGAATTCCTGTGTTTTCTCCAGAGTAGCACCGTAGTTTTTCTAAAGTCTTTTATTTTACATGGGGTCAGTGGCATAATGACCCACTGGGTCTCACCAGTTGGTCCATCTAGTGCAAGGGTCTGTCTTGGTAAGCAACACACACTGGTTAGGACAACACATGAGGGCTTTCAGCTCATGTACTTTAAGTTTAGACACTTGAAGTGACTCCCCTCATGGACTCTGGACAAGTATGATTGTTTTTCTCAGAATCCAAAAAAGGCACAGGTTGAGGAAAACCTGGAGTAGTTGTGAAAGCATCTGGGTGAAACACTGTCACCTTAGTCATTGAGATGTTTGTTATCTTTACAGAGAAATTGTCTTTATGAAGGAGATGTCTGCATAGAATTAAGCTTTCTTCTTCTGCACATTGCTTTTCTCTTGAAGTATAGAATATTTAAAATGTTTTTAAATTATGTTGATAGCAAAGCCCATAGGAGAGCGCAGGCTGGGTATAAACTTTGAAGTTATTGAAGCAAACTGGAAAGCTAAACCTTTTCAAAGTATATCAGGATGGCTTTTTCTTTTAGCAAAACATCTTGGTTAGTAAAGAATAAATGGCAAAAAAATTAACTTGAGAACATTTTTGGAAAGTATTTGTATTTGTGTTCCACCTACATTGTTTCTAACTTTGTCTGGTTTTTTAATATTTCTTTTATGTTTCAAACTTAGCATCATCAACTAGAAATCACATTTTCCTCAAGTAGTCTAATTCTTGGGTTGAATAAATGTTGTTCATTCAGATTGTTGGAGGGGGACATAAGTAGCCTGAAGCCTGGACACTCAGCTGGGAAAAGCAATTTAAGCCACTCTGGATGCTAAAGATACGTACCTTAGAGCCCTACTGACTCCCTTAGCATATATACAATTCTTATTGTACTGTAGGAGCAGCTTAATTACCTGCTTCAGACCTGCAGATTCTTCTCCTACAGATGCATGTGTGAAAGTCAGTGGTGGCAATGCTGAACATCAGTCATGTTTTCTTTGAGATTCAGAGCCATCTGTTCAAAGCCATGCATCATGTTGATTGTAGAACCACAGGCAGAAGCCAAATACTTTAATTGGTAGTATGATATCTTAAAAGTATGAGGGATATTCTTCATTTTATTTGCCTTCCTCTGCCTATTGTAAAAAGACAGGTGACTTCATGCTTTTATTAAATTGTGTTCCCTTTTGAGCAGCATCTGATTCTGAATGTGTTACTTACTGCAAATTTTGGATTTTTTGAATGGATTTTTATATGTGTTGTATAAACTTTGATTGTATCAGTCGTATTGGAAGTTGTGGAAACACCACCATGCCCCATCCTCCCCCTTGGGAGCATTTAATAGAAATAAACTTTTCAGAAAATGGACCATAGGGAAAGGAGTTGCAGCAATCCAAACAAAAAGGTGTCCTTTGTCTTTAAGAAATTGATACCATTACACTGCCCACCCCCCCCAAAAAACCCAAACCATAAAAATTGGATCTGAAAATTGTTGTAGAAGGACTTCTTTCCCTATATCAGTGTCATTAGTCTAAGTGATATCTACACTGAAGCCTATGCTTTTACATTTATTATGAAATTGGAAATGGGGAGTTTGGGACAGAGGCCTGTTTTGATTTTTTTTTTTTTTTTAATCTGGATTTTCTTCTCAAATAGCTTGGTCAGATTGTAAGGACTTGTTTTCTCTTGCCAGAATAAAAGCTTGTCTTTGATTATTCTTTATATAATTCATTGGCTAATTTTCCTATTAATCAAAATATTTTGACTGGCTATCATAAATACTCCGTGCATATGTGCAGATCTAAGTTTATATGTCACTTTTCTCATTATACACCTGCATTCTGAACAGATGAGAACTTGGTTGGATCAAATTTATGCTTTTCATTCCAGTGCTGCATTTGTGCCTAAAGATAGCTAATAATACTAATTTCCATCTCTCTTGGAAATAATTTCATGTTTACAGAGTGGTTTATTATGAGGTGGATGTAGAAAGCACAAGTTAAGAGCTATAAGAAAGGGAGAGTTTTGTATCAGCATGTGATCAAGTTCCTGCCAGTGACATACAGAACAAGTGAACAAACAGTGTGTAATATAGTTATTAACATCATAATTATTTGCCAAAGTTATGGGAATACAAACTCTCAAATTATGGAGAAGTACTGGCAATACTGTTTAGGACCTGAACAGTATACAGCTATTAGTATCATATGTTTTATAGATAATTTTATATATGTATATGAAATACATATATATTAGAAACACATACTCTAAACATAAAGCTTTTAAAAATTAGAATTTATCATTGATGCACATTAAAATTCCTAAAGTAATGGCCAGTGTAGGACTTCGTGTGGTCTGTGCTGTCTGTGCTTCAGAGAGGCTTCTTTGTCAGGCACAGTGTGCACAATAGAACTGGGATGAAATGAGTGGCCCTCCACTGTCACTGTGTGCTAGAGCCAATCTGCAACACTGTGTGCTCTTTTTGCTCCTTTCCTTTAGTCCAATACATATGCAAATAGTTACAGAAGAAATATTAAACCCACTTTTTTTTTTTTTTCCTGATTTTTAGTGGTTTAGTGGTTCTCTCTTCTGCCTTCATGCTGCTGCCTGGTACCTACCGGATATTTGTAAAATAACTTTTTCATTTTTTTTTTTTTTAAATAACCAAGGAGAGTAAAACCAGCTCAAGGCACAGTGAAAATAAGGATTTATACTCTTTTGCATGTGTAGCATCAACTGCAGGGAATTTGTGTATGCTTGTGCCAGCTGTTTTTCCACTGTCTATCCCAAACTCCTCGGCTGAGGTGACCTCTGAAGTGCCTGCTACAGTGAGTGATGGAGTTATTGAGATTCAGCGACAACCCTGACCCTGACCCCCTCGTGGCCTTGGTTTCACTCATCCATCTTCCAAGCCCCACAGGCTGTGATGTGCTGTGTGGAGACAGGATTAAACAAGTGTGAATAAACAAGTTCAAAGCTTTCTGTCATGGCTGCCAACACAGAACATCAGGAGAATGAGACATTAATAACCCAGTGCTGGGGAGGCATGTTGTTTTGCCATAGGGACACCTGGGGAAGTACCACTTTCTGTGCAATCAGGCTTTTGCATGCCAAGAAAAGTTTGCTTAAGACTTCTGTGAAGGGTGTGGGATTTGTCCTGCCATTCTTCTTAGTCATGAAACTGGCAGCAGTCAGACCAGAGGTAGAACACATCATCCAGAAAGGTGCTGAGAAACCTTCCATGGAGGCTGCATCCTTTGCTTGCATTGTGTTATTTGGGCTATGATTCATCAGAAGTGACTGGAGGGGTCTTTTTTGTTGTTGTTTTTGTGGTTTTAACCTCATCTGTTTACAAAAAATAGTCTGGACTGTATTACCAGAATTATTTTCTTAAGGATAATCTTTCAAGAGCAATTTTGTATTTTGTTGCAAACAAAAATTTCATTCTATAGTATGATTTCAGGTTGAATCTGTGTGCAAGAGGCTGAGATAAGATATGCTTGTTGTGACAGTGGTTGAGGTGGTGCCTGTCTTCTCTTTGTCAAGACACTCATTTCACCCTGTGGCACCTTCTGATCAGTTGACTAGTCAGTGATTAAATACATTTATTTAGTTCAATGGGTCAGAGATGTTGGGGTGGTTAGAAAATTACTGATGGATTATCAGTTTCATCACCTCTGACATCCAGCCTTACCATAGTTCATCATCTGAGAATTCATAACACATTTGCCTGAGCAGTAACATGCTCGGCTACCTGTGTGATCACGGGTGTAGGTACTGGGAATGTTGTGTTCAGGATTGATAGGACAGATGTCACAGGAATTAGAAGGACATCATCTCTTTAGGTGATAAACACACTTATTAGAAAAACTACTGAAGAATGTTCTAGGGCCAGTGGCAAGCTCGGTGAGTTACAAAGCTGTAAAGCTGATACTTGTCTTTTCCTGGAGCATTTCAAGAAATAAACGTGCTTTTCAGAAAGAAAGAAGCTTTGGCTCTAGCACAACTGGGCACTTGTAAAACAGAAAGTATGCAATGATTTTTGAAGTCTAAAACTGGCGAATTTATATCAAAGCAGGTATCTTTTTAGAGACCTATTAATTTCATCCCTGTTACACAGTAAATCTCATTATTGTTGTCTGACAGGCTATCTAAGATTAGAGGGTTTTTTTGGAGTCCAACCTGGAGCAAGCCCAATTGGAGGTACACTACTGTATTTCTAGGTTACAGAGCATTTCTTTATAGATCTATGAGTGCTCCTATGCTAAGCTTTTTATTTTCAAAAATTTGCGTGTAGCTACAAAGAAAAATCTTGGTGTCAGAGTGTGACATGCAAAGCCCAGTCCTTCCTGCCTGATACAAAGCAGGTGGAAATGTGCAAGTGATTTCAATCTAATGGCAGTAACAAATTTATTGAAGGAAACAAAAACATTGTTTGTAAATAACAGAAATAGCACCAGCTTCTTAGCCCAAATATCAAACATTCATTGTGTAGTACAAAAGAAGTATAAAGGGAGTAATGCACAGGATTTGTTTCAAAAACAAGTCAAATAAACATTGGATCCTAATGGATGTATATTTGGGAAAATTATGAAAAATAAGAAGGAAAAAAATGCCCAAAGAAAAAGTATCAAACATGCTTTGGTTTTTTGTTGGGGTTTTTTGTTTTATTTCCCCTCCCATGGCACTTCTAATACGATTCTTATGTTGGGAGTAAAGCAATTTAACTAATACTCTTTTGAGTTGTTGACCTCAAAGTTGAGAATAATGCTGTATGCAGTAGTGAAGTGAAATCTAACACAGTGACAAAATTTCAAGTTGATTGTCATTATTTTACATCTTACAAAGTGGTCCAAACAACAGATCCAGAATGGGGCTTCATTGTGTGTAGATTTGAGCAAATATGTCTTTTAATGTGTAACCTACCAGACATCATAAAAGGTCATGAGGGAGAGTTTTGAGGGAAGTGTTGCTTTCATCATTTAAAGTTTAATAAAGCTTCTATGTTGGCACTATATCAGCTATTAACAAACGTCTTTCTGGAAGTAAATTGTTCATGTTTTGCTTCTGTAGTGAGCTAAATGTTTAAGGTTCAAGGAGTGATTATCCTTAATTCTTATAATTCTTAATCTAGTGGGTTTTATTTCTGGAAGGCTTAAGAGCCTGTTTCTTTTCATTTCTGCTTTTTAGGTTTTTCAAGTACCTAATTCCTATTATCCTTTTAAATCATAAACAACTTTAGGATCCATTTAATATAGCAGTTCCATAGAGACATCTTTTAATTCCAAATAGTTTACAAGTATGACATTTGAAACCCTTAATGTCATGTTCAGCCAAGGGGGAAAGATGCTTTGAGAGGAGGTAAATTGATTGATTTTTTTTTATTTTTTTTTTTTTGCAGAGGATTAAACTACACTTTTATTACTAGTACTGAAATAAAAGTCAGACCCAAACCTTGCATTCAGTGCTTGTATCAGTTAACCAGTGAGTGGATCTTGCTTTAACATCTTAAGTTCTTTCATGGGTTCAAAATGCTGTCACTATGAAAATAAATCTGACCTAAAACTTTGTAGAAACAGACTGTAGAAACACTTTTTTTCTTCAATTTGCGACATACATTGTATATAGTATTTACTAATACAGATTTTGATTTCCCTTTTTGATTAGAATGGAAGAGAAAGTGCTATGGTTTCAATTCTTCTCTCTGCTACAGCCTTCTAGGTGGTACCACCCTTCTTTTACAAACTGTTGGGCAATTCCTCTTTGTCCCCAAAGAGTTTGTGAGCTCCGTGTGCTGCTGGTGTGAAATGCCCCAGTAATGCTCGTACAGTGGGTACCTGTGGGACACTGTGCTCCTGTTGATACGAGAGCTCTGTTTGCCCACTGGATCTGATCAGGGTTTATCCACAGGCAAAGCTCTATACACAAGTTGTTCTTTTAGCCCTGAGAGACTTCACGTGCTATGGCTGCTTATTTTCTGACTGCAAAAGTACCTTGGCTCTTACTGCCTCCTTGATTTTTCTTTTGATAAGTGTTTTGAATAAACTGAGAGAGGAAAAATGATAAGAAGGCACTAATCTAGAGGGGATTATCCCAAAGTGTGGAAGAATATATGCAGTACTTGAAATGACTTTTAACCCAAGTTTGACATTTGACTTGCTTTAGAGTTGATAATATCCTTTTGAGATCTCTGACTTTATAATCAACCTCATTAATTCTTGTGACTTCTCTTGTTTCTTTTTATTGACACATAAGATGTGTTATTTTAGAAAATGAATTCCAGTTCTTTGTCACAATTCCCCGTTACAAAAACGAAGTAAGGTTAAACTACATGTATGCTCAGAACATTACAATAGTTCTGCTCTTTCACTGGTGGAAGCATGCAGGAATTATCAAGTTAGACCCTAGAATTTGCATCAATTGTTGTGATGTCAAAGCTGCCATATTAATATTCTTAGTTTTCCATTTCAGTGGTTAAGGATAATACAGATCAATCTAATGAGGTTTTAGGTACACTAAGTACTTCTTGCTTTTACAGCAGTATGATCTTGAGTTAAAAATAAGCTTTTTAAAACATATAGTCATAACTGATAAAAACTTCTAGTTTTAAATAAAAAGGGAATTTAAGCAGGAGGGAAATTAACTACGTAAGTTTTGTCTGGTTTTCTTAAAACTGAACATGCTTTTTGTATTGAGAAATAGTTTTTACATCTTTATAAATTTGTCGAGTTTTTTTTTGACTAAGTTTTTGGGTGGCTTTAAGAATGAAAACCATTTTCCAAAAGAAGACGATCTATAATAGTTATTTATTGGGGTAGATGATGCTCGTTGCTCCAATATCTAAGTGCATTAACGTATTTTCCTAACTAAATACCAAGAGAAAAAAATCAGAAAGCTTCCTAAAAACATGTGCAGTGCTTACATTGTTAGATTCAGAGCTGAAGAAGCAAAGACATCTCAAATTTATGCCAGGAGTGTGAAAACTTTTCGTGGTTTCACTCACATTTTTGTTCAGTATACTGTGTTTTACTAACATTGCAAGCCTTAAAGTAGATTAAAAAGAGATTCTTGCGATCTCTTACCCTGACAGCACAATGGTCTGGTGAAATAATGTCACAAACCATGTCTGACAGGTTTAAGGTTGAATATAGGTGGCCTGTATTTTCTTTTCCCTAACTCTACTCCCTGTTACTGGCTCAGAGGCTGGGATAAGCCTGCACATCCTGTGTTCTCTATAGGCAACATAGACAAATGTTCACTTTGGTGGCCAGCCAGGAGCCACAGGATATTGTGTGCTCAGAAATGGTGGGGACTTGGAGTGTAATTAAATATGAAGAGCAACCAGGAATGGAGAATCAACCTTAAATTCTCCTTAAGGAGAATCTCCTTAAATGTAAACCGTCAGCAGTTTTATGCATAAACTGGCCTTATTATATTTTTTTGTCTAGTTTTTAAGAAATTTACCCACTCTGTTTCCCTATGAGTCCCTGTAGGAATGCTTTTGAACAGAAGAGTAGTTTTTACTACAAAAATTGTAGGTTTTAGACAATACATGAGCATTTATTATATAATTTTAAGTACATTTTCCTTTTTCTCTTTAGAGATTTAAAAGTATTCTAGCGCAGAAGATAATTAGTTTTCTGCTGCACATTTTTGTTGGCGGGGGAGATTTTTTTTTAAGCTATTTAACATTTTTAAAGGCTCTTTCCTAAACTTCCTAACAGAAAGAGAAAGGTGTGTAAGGATAAACCAGAAGTTATTCTGGCTCCTTATGGCACATCTGTTTGAAAACTAATGCAGTGTGATTTCTACCAAATGACACTTGTTTCCATAGCATCTTTGAAATGAGCTTGTTCAAGATTCCTGGGCTATCTTGAACAAATTTTCTTTTGGCTGAAAGGTCAGTTAAAGTTTAGAAGGACAGGGAAGCAGGAAGGAAGGTGGTTTGTTCTTCTGATTTTCTATTTCTGGCTGTTAGCGGCTTTTGGTTGCCACGCATGTTTGAGAGGCACTCGTGATTCCTGTCGTGCCAGATCCAGGTTGCTCATAGAAATATCACATCTTGACCCATTTTCTGGGGTGCCTGAGCATGTTTGGGTGTCAAATCTTAGGCTGCAAGATCCCGTTTAAGTCTAAGTTAGCAGAACAAAAGGCAGCACAGGTTCACTTCTTATGTTCCAATGTAGGTCTGTTTTTAATTTGGGCACGGCAGAGGCACCTTGGAAAGAAACCTGTTCCTTTTTATAATAATTTACGTAGCAAGGTTTCTTCCTCTTTTTGGGCAAATTTTTCTCTGTTTGCAAGGAAGAAATAAAATCTAAACTGATGACTCCCCATCTTTCTAGCAACTAGGCTAATTAATTGAGGTTTCTTTCTGTAGCATCTAAGTATGAGCTGAAGCACCTTGTTTTAGACCGTGGTCTCCCTGTACTTGCACTTTTCACCTGTTTTGCACCTTTCACCTACATCTCTAAGTGTAAACAGTAGTGAATGAACTGTTACTTGTGTCTGTGCTCACAGTTTCACCCAAGCAGCCAGGAAAAGCTGATGAATTATCCTTAGATCTTGCTAGAGAATCCAATGTATGTTAACAGCCCTGCAGAACTCTGCAAACTCCCATTTAATAATGAGCAAAACACAAAGGAATGCATGGCTATTTCTCAGCTTTCATCTTATGAAGGCTCCCTTTTCCTCCTAACTCCTGATTTTTTTCACTCTTCAGGTAGGAAAGTGGCTTTAGCTTCAGTTTCCCTAAAATAGTTGCTATTATTGAATTTTAAAGTTAAATTTTTCCCCAAATTTCAAATTTTATCTCTTACGTCTAAAATGTCTAAAATTTGTAGTTAATCCCTTAAAACAAAAATGCTATTTAAACTGTACCTTGATTTTTGGGGGTGTAAGTGTATGTGTGCCTATATATTTAACATGAATGCATTTGTATTTGTATAGTCAAATTGAAATGCTGAAGTATATTCATCTAAATCAACTGCTTAGGCTATATCCATTTCTTAACTATAATGTATGCTATTTGGAATTGTTATAGTTTAGCAAAGAAAATACAGAGTACTTATATAATAGTGAAAGAAATACTTAAAAATTAATGCCTTTTGGGTTTTTCCCCTCCTATTTCAAGATCCAGATGTATCAAGCCACATTTGTTAGGATCACTGAGTACCACTTGATCCTCGCCCGCTGTGTAGAGATATGATCCTTGGCATGGATTTCCACAGCTCTAAACAAAACCAAAAAAAGACATAAAACCCTTTGAAAACTTCCCCAATGGCAAATTACTCTCTTATGAAGCCCTATCAGGGCCATAATACTGGCAGTGTGACCCCTGTGTGTCATGGAGAAACCTGGTCACATTCAGCCAAGTGGTTCAACCTCAGCACAGCAAACAAAGTGTTCCTTTCAAAATGTGGCTGTAGTCTCTGGAGAAGGGAAATTCTGGAGACCACCGTGAAGTTGAAGCAAGGCTTCCTATTGTGCATTCAGCTTCCAGCCATTGTACACATTTGACCCCCAAATGACAAAATAAATGAAAGCTGCTCTTCAAAGTAATGCAATCAGTTCAAAAATATTGTGCTAATAAAGTTATAAATTCTAATTGAAAGATTTATGGCAATCCATTTAGTTTTTACTAGGCTATTTGTGACAGACAGATGCAGAGTAACCTGATTAGAGTCAGCATTGTGATGACTTGTAACTGCAGAGGGGAATAAAGCTTTAAACCATTGTCATGGCCCATTCTCTGAGATGCATTTGGAAGCTGATTTGGAAGAAAATATATGACCCTTAAATGTAGGTTTGCAGCTGCCTCAGATAAGTTGGCCCAAAGAAAGTGCCAAAATGACTGGCAGGTCTTTCTTTACCTAAGTTTTAATTTGTAACTCCATTTTGCAGATGGATTTAGAAGAAATTCAATTGAAACACTCTTTTCAATATTTTTTTTTTAATTCATTTTATATTTAATATCTCATGTTGGGGAAAATAGTTTTAATTCAGTTAACAACAGAAATGCTATTAAGGAGTTCATTCTTTTGGATTTGAAGAGCAAGCTTTGTGAAAATATGCTTTTTATATGGACGTACCTTTTGAAAAATGTAGAAGCAGGGCCTTTACTCATGTATAGCCATGTGATTTTAGTTGAGGGAAAACTTAGATTAACTGGAGCCAAATAATAGTTTCACAGAGGCTACAAAGATAAGGAAGCTAGTTTCTAGTCTGGTACACATTTCTAGATTTAATATCTAAAAAATTGACATTGTTTTCATACTTTCTGTAATATATATATTCCTATAGTTACGCCTTTCAAATTGTTCTACAAGTAAGAATTAATCCAGTTTTGTATTCAATTTGTTTGACCTATTTATCATAGACAGGATTAATTAGTGACAAAGATACAGTTTAGTATAATCAGGAATTAAATGTAACAAGTTTTTGAATAATACTGAAATAATGTGTATTGCAAATCAGTTCTTGCTCCTAACTTCAGTGCTCTTGAAGGTTTTGGCACAATAAAGCAATAAAATGATCCAAGTTCAGGCTTATTGGCAAGTGCTGGTCTTAGCCCTTCTGCTTAACACAGATCCTTTTCTGTTATATGTCAATTTATGTTATATTTAAAGTTATAATCAAAATAGATGTAGTAGTTTCAGCTGTCGAAGGGAACTATACTGACAGAACTGGTTTTGTATTGAGAGTTAGATGATTCTTACGGCTCCAGCCTTACAGAAGAAGTACACTTATTCCTTACAGAATGGTACACTTTACTTGCTGGTATTCATTTAACCAACTTTTTCTGTAATACAATAGGAGGAAACACTAATTTACCAGAACATCTAAAAACAGAGAATGAACTGTAAATATGATCAATGAACGGATTATTAAATTTTATGTTTATGTAGAGTTGGGAGTTCTTTGACAAGTTGCAATAGTGTTTAATTTTCTGTTAGTATTGACCATTGAATGTATTAAAATAGTAGGAAATACGAAAGAGGAAGAATTGTAAAAGTGCTTGTCTGTATTGATAAATTTTTGTAAATTTCTGTACGTGTGGTACATAAGTATCTGTTATATTCCAGATAATTTATTATTGTCATCTTAAGATTGTCTACTCTTTTTTTCCCAAGAGTGGTTCCTGTTGTCTATCACTTTACTGAGTTGTGATCGCTTCGTTTGAAGAGCCAAGTTTGGCTCTGCCTTCAGGGTGATTTCTTGTGAGTGGGGAAAGCAAATGAAGGAAACAAGACAGAAACTTTTCCCCGAGCTTTTTATGAGCCAAGATCCTCTCAATAACTCTTGCCAATGTCCTTCCCAATAAAGAATTTTGGAGCAGATTAAAGTATCTAGATACTTAGAACCAGAAACTTCCCTTTCACTTTGCTGTCAAAATCCATTCAAGAGTGTTTACAGGGGTGAGCTACCAGATTTGATCTCCCAAGCAGTTGCATACCCTGAAGGTTTCATCAGCGTCACTTGTGTTCAATCCCAGGTGAACAAGCTATTCCCAGCAATTTTAACGTCTTTCTAATGGTGTTCATTTGAAGCTTAGGGGCCTGGAATGGTTGAATAATTCCCAAAGTGATGGATTAGCATGCAGAGAGCAGTTGAGGTGGTCAAAGGTGCGTGATAAATATAATTCATCACATGGATATTACTGCTGTTCCTGGGGTTCCTAGGGGACAAGCATAAGGACATTTTGGGAACTGGCAGAACTTCTGTTTTTATTACATGAGTCCTTATTTTACAAGATTTTTATAACATTTTTTTAATCATAAGTAGCAAAATCAGTGTGATTAAAGCCATCAGTACAGCTTTGTGAAAAATATTGGAGCTGGTTTTCTACTATCTAGGAATACTAATGTTAGGCATGAGCTGCTGTGGTATGGGAGCAAAAAAAGATCCAGAGCTTGTCATCTGTTTTCAGTTAATTTTCATTCCCCTAGAATATGACCATTGCACAAAACTTCAGATAGACTGTTTTAAGAACTGCAATAATGAAATTTTATATTTCCCAAGGCTTTCCCCCTTTGGAATTTGTAGTGAAGCACAGAATTACAATAGTGTGGAATAAATAGCTGGGCTCATATAAATATTTTGGTCTTAATGTGTCAGGAAGGCTGTTGAAAGAGCTTTAATATTAGTGAAGCAGATCATTAGCTGATGTGCATGGACTCTGTATCATTTGCTTCCCTTGAATTTTGCTGTAGGAATGCACCTTGGATGACCTGGCCTACTGTTGCTAATAAAAGCTGTGGTGCACCTTCACTGCACCTGCACCAGTCTAAGTGATCCTGGAGGGTGCTGGCACACAACTTCCATTAATTCCAGTGATTCTTGCTTTGAAAGGACAGAAAAAGCATCATTTCAATGCGTGTGTTGTGATCTAGGAATAGTACTCTCCAACTCAGTGCCCCAACCAAGAGTCTCCCAAACCAGTTAAGATGGTATTGAATAACATTCAGGTGTTGGCCATGCCCACTCAGCCCAGCCCAGAATTCCTGGGCTTCAAACAATCCCACAGGCTCAGCCTCTGGCAGCTGGGACTACAGATGGAGACGACTGCATCTGGCTACTGTAAAAGAAATTCTCTGTCCTGGACAGAAGTAGGACATATTTTACCCTAGTTTAAATACACAAACTCCCTAGTCCCAGATCTCCTATTAGGGTTTGTTAAATCTTATTTCGAATCTAATACTTAAAAGCCAGCAGTAGACTCCAAATGCAGGATAACAGTCTTCTGTTTTAGTGGGAAAGAGAAACTCTCTTTTCCCAGTTCTCATCTTAAATGTTGATTTTCCATCTTTATTCTACCTTTACTCTACTTTGCCTTCTAATCTCTTAAGAAGCACTTGTAAAGACTTATATTTGATTCACTGATTCTACAGTCTGGAAAACATTTCCTAAATGAAGAAAAATTTGTTGCAAACTGCATTTCGAGGCAGTTTTAATTTGCAGTTGCAGTATGTCACAATCTGAGCAATTCCTTATCAATCTGTCAAGTGGCTGAGGTGGTACTGAATTGAAGAGGGTTGTTCTGGCAAGTCTCAAGTGTTTGTCTCAGGTACCATTGCTGCGCTCTTTCAATCAAGAGTCAGAAATGCTGCGGTGGGCATATTTTGTTTGTTCACATCACTGCCTGTCAACACTCGAGGAACCTTTTCAGTACCCTTTTTCCTGCCGCTCTCGCTGAGCGGAGCATGACTTGCTTACTAAGATTCTCATAAGATAATCATTTAATAGCAACTCTGAGCCAGAAGACAAAAGGAAAGAGAGTTCAAGAGCTCATCGCTAATTTCTCTCCCAGCATAATCCAATCAGTACAGCTCTCCAGCCAGGACTTATAACCCTTAATAAGTCACTCTATTCGATTAAGAGGAATTGATTTTCTTCTACTGTGTATCATAGTGATTATGATGAATATGCTATCTGCTGCTCACTTCCCCGTCTTCCCTTCTAGTGTCCATTTGTTTGCAGGGTCGGCAGGTAAACGAGCCGGGGAGATGACACGGCGTCATCAACCGGAGCTGGTGTCAGCTCCGACAGCTGTGGGATGGAGGTATTCCATGGATCAGAGCAGAAGCCAGTTGGGAGGGTCTCACACAGCAGTTCCATACTTTTGACAACTCTACCGACAGCCTCGAAAGCAGGGAATGATGGGACAGTAATATGTAATTGTGGCTAAGAGAGCAACTTGCAGTCAGTGGTGGGGTGGTGGCAGCATGTGGGCCATAGTTTAGAGGTCAACTAACACTAAAGCCAGGTGGGAGAGGGGGAAAAGGGGAGCTGCCAAACTCCCACGTTTCAAAAGTAAAGCAATGTTGACCTTCTCTTCAATCAGAGGATACCTGTGGAAACAATTTTGATGATGTTACCTATTTGTTTGCCTTCCCTCCAATTTATTGGCAATAGAAAATTTAATTGACTTGAATGAATAAAATTTTTGGGGTGGAAAATAGGAATGGAGAGGCGAATTAAATAAGTTTCAGTGCTGTTTGTGATAGTTTTGGGAATGGTTGCATAAAGGCACAGAAATGTTTGCTTATACATGTTTAATTTGGACTATCATGAGTGCAGTCAAACAGCAAAAGAAGACACTATAATTGTCTGGGAATTTTTTTTTCCCCATCATGGGAATAGCAGCCTATACCTGGACAGCTTTTCATTGGAATGTCTTAAAGCCATAGACAACATAGCAGATACAGGTGAGCTTTAGAAAGAAATGAGCCAGTCACGTGATTCAACTCGTTTTATTTATATTTATCTCCCGAAATTGCAGTAAAAGTTAAGTTAAAACATAGCACACTTTTTAATTATTATTATTGTTATTTTCCAGAACTATTGCCTAACCTGTGTGTGGACATCCACTTAAGAAGCATTGTTTTCAAAACCATTTCATTACTTTCTTGCTGAGCAAGGGGAATTGAATTGCCATTTTGGTGTTGAATTATATAATCTGAATAAATTAAGTCAACGTTTTCAAAGTCATGTAGTTTGATATCCTGCATAACCCAGGGCACAACTTCGGTGGCAGGATCAATAATGGGTGGCTGGAAAGATGCATGCTCTTGGTTTAGGGCCTGAATTTGTTGCATGTTGTCTCAAATAAATATTGAAGCCCTGTGGAGTGTTAAGTATTTCAAGTGAGGAAACCACATCCCCTTTAAGCTGTTTTAATATTGAGATGACCCAAAGGTAAAATTACTCCTTCCTGACTTTCAGTTGTTCTGTTCAGATTAGACTTCGGATCACATTTCTTTTTAAATTATACAAACTGAATATTCTGCAGAGAAAAAAAGTTTTGCTTCCCACATCACATGATATTTCTGAGAAGTCATATGTCTTAAATATTGCAGCTGTTTCATGCAGTTGACATTTACCTTCCCTGCGTAGCTGTGTGGAATGGCTGTAAAATGGGATTCACATCGCCGGGTGCTGTCTCGTAAGTACAGCTTTCACGCACTGATTAGATGGCAGTCTGATGGCTTTGGAGTGCCTGAAATCTACAGTCTTTGGATCCAGAGGAGGTTTTGAGGGAAGGAAGGTAGAGTGATTAAATTTTTTCAGGTTTCAGAATACTTTGAGAAATGTGCTTTGTTTACACCAAAAGGATCCCCCTGAAAAAACCAAAACCCTCAAACCAGTTAATTCAATTTCACGAACTTGTTCCCTTCTTTAACTTCACTTGCAATTTTCATTTTCTTGGTCCCAACTTCTAGCCATGAAATACTGAAATTTTGGATTGGGAATGTAAGTCTATGGAAGAAGCCTTGGAAAAATGCAACTTGCATAAATATTTATCACCTTAGATAGTTCTATCACCTAAAGTTATTTGAGTATGAAATTATAAATTGTGATTTTCAAACTTTACAAAAGGGACATATGAATAATTTAAAAACTTTTGGGGTTTTAGTGTACTTTTAAAGTGTATATAGTAAAGTTGGGAAAAATATTACAGGAATAGCCTAATCATTGGCAGTTGCTCACTGGGTAAGCATCTTTGCTGCTATTTTCTTATATCCAGATATCGCTGCAGTAATTTTTATCTGCTTTGTTAAATTAGGAGCTTGTGTTCCCTTGGTTATTTCCCTTTTCCTCTCGAATATAATATTCCATTCTGTTATTGTAGCATTTTTTGTTTGTTTTGAAATATGATCTTGCCATAAATCTTGAACTGTGCCCAGTTTACAAAGCAATGTTTATTTGTATAGATTGCTTGCCACTTCATTATCCAGCAATGTGTGTTGTCTCAAAATTGGATTAGTAGTGACCTTATATTTTCTTCTCGATTACTGGCAGATATTGAATTGTTTTGAGGGTGTGAACCAATACCATCATGACTCCACTAGGAACTTGCTTTTTCATTGGCGATTCCCCAGTGATATCTCTTTTTCTGGATTTATCAATTACCAGTTTCAAATCCACTTAGTACGTGCCAAGTTTAATTTGTGGGATGCTAATTTCCTAATGCAAATATCATGTGGTCAGATGCTTCACTGAGTATATAACCTCTTTTCTGTGAATGTGTTGATCGTAATATAGTGAGATGTGATATAGTCATCAGCCTCCTTCTGAACAGCAGGTTTTGAGCTTTTTATTTTGCATTATTTAACAGTTTGATTTCTTTCTTGTAGAAGCAGTCTTGACTGTACAGTGTAGCTTTGTTCCAGCTTTGTCTATGTTCCAATTTTGCTTATGCTGTGAGAGACACTGAAGTGTACCAGTGTTGTTTACTTGAGGAAACTGGCTTAAATGCATATAAAATCTGGTTGTGGTGGACTAGAAAATGGAATAATCAGCTGTGACAATAAGACATTACCCAATTTATAATGGAAGGAAATTTTTCAGCAGCTTCCTTTCTTATGGCTTTCTTGGTTTCTATTTATTTTATTTTAGCAGCAATGAATGCTGGGAAAAAAGACTTGATATTTAAATTACTATTTTTACCCTAAACTTATCTGCTTAAATAAAACCTTCTGATGCTCACTTCCTTTTTCTTTAAAGCCTCAAAAATATTCTTGTTCAGGTCCTCTGGACATTGTTTTGGCTCATGTAATTTGGAGATGTTGGAATGCAGTTAGGGCCCTGGGGAACCCAAGGTTAGAGTAACAGAGGGGGCTCTTGTTCTCTCTTTGGCTGAATATCTCTCTGAACCGTACTTTGAGGATACAGAATGTCCCTGGGCCAAACCGTTTTCCATCTAGGAAATCGGCATGACCTCAGTTGTCACCCACTTTTTATATATCACAGTCTTTATTTATGGTATATTCTTTTTCTCATCCTCACTTGAACCTTAAGGGTTTCTGATATAAAGAGAATTGACATATGACTGACTTCCTAGAATTTCTGTAATAGTGTGGTTAACAGCACCTGATAATATAGAGATGATTGTATTATCAATACCTTGCTTAAATAAATGTTTCTTTTTCCTGGAAATTTTAACTAAAATGTAAGCCTCATCTCAGAGTGAAAGTTCCAATATATTTTGATAAAATTGGTGTTCACTTTCTCTCTTAGTACTTAGTGATGGATTTATATTGTAGGTTTTGTAGAGTCTTAACAGTTCAATGATAATTTTCCCTTTTTGCTCAGAAATCCAGCAGCCAGCTAGAGAGGGTATACACAGTTAACATTCCTCCCTCTCCTCTTGGTATTTCCACTATGAGGACAACAGTGTAAGCGTCATAGGAGACATAGCCAGGAGGCACTGATTTAGCTTTGAGAGAGGGAATGCTCTAATCCCCCAGAGCTCCAGGGTATGCTAAAGAGTACTGAATGCCTCCATTTTTGTACCCCGGCAAAGCTTCTTTTGTAGAAAGTTGTATTTATGCCAGGAAACAATTTCCACCATATGAATGATAAAAAGTATAATCAGTAGAGATTACAAAAGCAGTAACTCTAGAATATCCTTGACTCTTAGAGAGGGTTCTTTGGTTTGATTTTTGTTTCTTAAATCTGGTTTGAATCAAGGTTGAGTATTTCTTTACTACTTAATGATCCTAAGCAAAACAAGGTCTTGAAAATTGAGTTCAGAGTAATAATCCATTCTTCAGTCCAATGTAAAAATACTGCTATTAAAATTAGTCATGTGCCAAATACAATAACAAAGGAGTTGAAGGAATGGCTGAAGAAGATAATTGGGTGGTGGAAATAAACAAAGATCCTTTTGGACTTTGCTGTGTTTGCTGCCTGCTTTCTATGAGCTCATCTGATACTGCAAGTCAAGCATAGAAGTCTCAGTGGGCATTTGATGATTGCTCATGATACTTACTACATCATTAGAATTTTGAATAGAAACAGTTGAGGATATAATTAATTAGTTTATGTTACTAAAGAGCTCTGTAAATACTAGCTATTATAAAATAAACTGACAGATATTCTGGAAAAATGGTACAAGCATCCTTATTACTGTAAATCACTATGCTTGCTAACAGAGTTCTGCTTATTATTAAGGAGAATTTATAACTGATGAAGGGTTCAAAAGTGACCTGGAGCTTTGAGTCCTTAATTTATAACAGGAGCGGGACATTGTTGACAGAAAAAGAATAAATGCTGTGGTGCTTCCAGTACACCCTAACCTTGACCTAGAGGAGACATCTCTGGGCAGGATCGGGGAATTCTTGCTCCATGCCCTGTAATTTGTGACCTTTCTCTTACGATTGCCAATAAGGAGATCCATTACTCTCTCCTCAAAGTTGGATTTTATTAGTCTTAACTATAATTTATATTGCACTGAGGCCTAGAGAAATGGCTTCCCAATGTTGTAAACAATGTCAAGGCACAACAAAAAGACCATGTCTGTCCCAGAGATCTTGCATTTGAACTCTTATGCTGTGAACACTGGCACTCTCACAGCTGTCAGTCAGTCAGACTTCCACATGAGGCACTCAGGTTATTGTGGGTTGAACTGTTTGAGCACTTGGGTGCTTTGGTTAGTGTGGGTTTTACGAATTTTTTTCCTTTTTTTAAAGCGGGCTTTACTCACATTTCGGTTTAAATAAATGCTGCACAGCAAGTCACTGATATAATGTAAATACAAAAATCTGCAGCTGAATAGTCTCCATGTGCAACTGGAGGGCAAAGCATTCTTAAGCATTTCTCTTGATCTGCTGAGTTTAAAAATCTTTACAGTTTTCTTACTTTATCATAAAGTTTGATAGCAGCAGCCTTTCTGAAATCACTTTTCTCTGTATTTTTTTCTAAGTGTGAACTAAGTTCAATTACTTTGCAATCAAGGCAGATTCTGACAGCCTCTTAGGAGAGTAAATAAAGCTACAGGTGCTGTCCTTGTCAATATTTAGTAACATTAAAAAAAAAAAAAATTAGGGCACATCTTCACTTCCTCGTGGCTGTATGGAAGTCCACACCAAACAGAAAAGAATTGGGAAGGGATGAGTGATTCAGATGCATTGCCTTTGTCAGCAACATATATGTTATGTTGTGAAATATTTCACAGTTTAAGTTCCAGGAATGAACAGTAATATCCAGGCTATTAAATATGTAATTTCTGTACATTTCGCATTTTAGAAAAGTGCAAATGCCCCAGTTAAGACAAGTCTTTACAGAGGTCTTTGCTTAAATACTGTGAAGTAAAATGCATACCTAATTCAGAGGCTAGTTCTGATTAAAAAAAGAAAAAATAAGAAAAAATATGGAACATGTAGAAAAAGTCTTTAAAAATAGCCTGCATCTTAGTTTTCATTCTAAGTGAGGAGTAAGCACCATTGTGTTGCTGCTGCACAAACATTATAATATCAGAACTGAAAGCACTCAGTATTTTTTATGAGAAAGGCTGAGGCAAAAGATTTCATGCTGAAGTGTGCTGGTTTGTTGTTAAATATCATGTCTACTTTTCTTTATGAGCTACTGAGATCCAGCTTGAGCTAGCAATAAATCCATATGCAAGAATATATTCACATTTCTGTTACGTGATTCACCTTAGTGCAAAAATATCCCTGTTATCTACATGGGCTTGCTTTGTAACTGTGGGCAATGCATGTTCCTAGTGCATAAATAGGATTAATCAGAGTAGGGGTGAAAAGTCAATTATGGCTGTTACTGATTCTGGAATACAATGAATGTTGTTGTATTGGAAAAGCAGTTTGTTTGGAGTATTGGTGTATCTCCAGCCTTGCTCTGGAAACTTATCTCCAGAGTCATTAGCTTAATGCATGCTTTACATTCCTTGATATGTTGATTTGAGCATCTGGAATCCTCAATAGTTGCTTAGTAACTTTAGAAAAAGCCCCACCTCAATCAAATGAAGGAGAGAATGAATGATGAGTAGGAAAAAAAGATAAAAAGAGGAAGGGATTGTAAATTTGAATTTTCAGTTGTGGTTAGATATTTTTTTACTGTTGTAGATGTTCTACATCTGATGTAGAAGCGGGTAAAGCAGTAAGACTTGAGAATTTGTTCCATATTCCTCTTCCCCTACTTGGACCTCTCCCAGATATTGACCAATAAATTTGGCAGTGTGGTGACAGAAAGAGTGAATCGTTCTTACAGGAGTGAAAACTACTTATCCTCTGGAGAGCATTGCTTTGATCCTGTTTGTAAATCAGTATAATCTCTGTAAATAAGTGCTGAGGTACTGAAAATGCTTGGTGTTTCCAGATGCTAATTTAACAAGTGGAGGTTTTAGTGACAAAGATGTGCTGCTTTCTTCCTTCGGGAATGGACAACACTGAAAATGCACTTTGTCAAAATTGAGAACTGAATGAAATCTTGGGAGCACAAGCAATGTAAAAGTGTGGTTTGTATTTAATGTCCTTCAGTCTCAATGTTTCTAAGCTGTATTTACTGAATAATTATCTTTTCAATTGGATCATCCACTGCAGTATTTCTCAAGCTATTGGTGATATATAGAGAAAACTTATGTTACAAATGTCAGTAGTAGAAATGGATGTGTGTATGGGTTGAATTTATGGATTGATGTACCTGAATCAGAAGACTGAAAGCAAATTCCTCTTTCAAGTTCTGAGCTTGATTAAATTAATTGATAAAAGACAACATGCTATTCTTAATAAGTTCCAAAGACACTGAGATAGAAGAGAAAGCAATAGATGTTGGTATGTTAATAATAGCAATCCTCACAAATCATCTTGAACACACACATTTGGAGACTTAAGGAAAAAGAGCAGGGAAGTCTATGTAGAAATGTGTACAATATCAGGTTTTGTATAAAATTCAAGGAGTTGCTGGATTTGATGGTCTTTGATTTCCATTATTCCTGTAATTATAAATAACCCTTTCACTCATTCACCTGCTCTAGAGTATGGAGAAATACAGTCAGACACTTGCCTGGCAATACACAGGTATTTTTTGACACTTTTTTTCCATGTGAGTTATTCATTATGGTAATGGTACTGTGAGATGTGCAATTTCTGGATTTATGACCCATTCTTGATAAGCGTGAATCCAGCCTGCATGTGCATCTTTGATAAGGTTCTAATTGGATAGCAGTGACCTTTCTGAATGTAATTCTAGGAGGAAGATTAAAAAGCAGTCCAGAAAGTGACAGGTTTGGGACAATAACATATGAATTCAGCTCTGCTGGCAGGCATGAGATGTAAGCCGTGATAAATTAGAGGCAGGCCAAGCAGGCTTGCTGAATGATTGCTCATTTCTGCTGCATCCTTGGGTAAAATCCCATGAGTAACACCGATGGTGCCATATTTTTCCCATATTCAGTGTTTGCTGATTATGCATGCTATGAAGTAATACAGCAGGTAAAGTTTCAGAAGAAACCAAGGAGAGCCTGCTGAGCATCACATCTGAGTGATGCTGTCCCTGCTTGTGCTAGGGGAGTCATATATTTGTTGTCCTCATTTAACTACTTGGTAATAGCCTGCTTCTGCTTGCTGCTTCTGAAGGCTTCCTGCTCTAATTAAACTACTTTTACAAGTGATCCTCTTTATCCAGTGTAAGATTAAATAGCTTACAAATTGAAACTAAAATTAATCAACTTGACTCTGCAGGCGTCTTTTTTTTTTGTCCTTTGAAAATAAGACAATTATGAAGATGAGTTGCAGAACTTGTTCTACATATGTGCTTAGACACTTAAGATAATGTAGGAATGCACTGGAAATGAAAACTGAAAGAGAGGTTGTAAAATCATATAGAAAGTTCACTTCAATAAAGGTTTTATAGTTTGGTTACCTTGCCAATTATCCAGAAGAGTCACCAGATGCTTCCTGTATTGAGACACCTTTTATTTCTGGATAAAATTTGGCCTATATTTTAGATGATTTTTTATCTGCATTATTATTTCTACATTGTATTTGTGGAGAACACTTGACGATAAAAAAGCAACATATCAATTTGTATCTTGATTTCTCCTGTTTTATACCTTCACAGCTGAAGGGCTGTTGTTACTATTGCTGTTAGTACAGTTTTTGCATTGTGACAAAGATACTGAGTTTGAAGTTACTTTTTAATTTAGGTGAAATGCTTGCTCTGCTGTATGAAATCTGAGATCACCAAACTGAAGGGGGGAATATTTGTCACTACAGTAAAGCTAACTAGGAATAACCTGGTTTTAAGGCTTTGTGTAAGCCATTGGTATGCAACCTCCAAAGTGGAGAATTCAAATGGTCATTAGCTTTAGCCTTTGAAGTCAAATGGAGGTGAAGGGAGAAAGGTGTTATGAATGTAAATAGGGTTCTGGGTAACTGGGTATCACAGAGCTTACTGGAGTTGTAAACAGGGATTTGTAGTTTTATTTAAGTTTGTAAATTTAGCCGTATGGGAAATAAGAACTGATTTTGTTTTTTGACGCTTAATCTTACGACAAACGTATTTAAATCAAATCCCCTGGTACTGGTGATATTTGTGAGAGAGGGATGTAATTATTTATTAATTCCTTGGTTTATTGGAGCATGCTGATAAAATGAACTGAATCTACTTCCTAATAGTTTCTTTTTATTTACCATGATCGGTCTTGAAACATTTAGAAAATAGGTCATAGTAAGAAACTGTCAAGAGTTTACAGGGCATACTTGTCATTTAAAGCTTAATAGTCTGCCTAACGGAGACACTTAAAGCAGACAGAAAATTAAATATCATTTGCTTTTAATAATTTGACAACTGAAGTTTGCCAGAGAAGTTTTTCAAGTGAAAGTCCACATTTTGGTTAGTCTAGCAGAAGTGTTTTAGAGAAAGGTTGAAGAGGGGAGGAGTTCCCACTCTTTGTGTACCTTGCCAGCACAAATGTCCATTAATCAGTCCAAATTTGACTGCCTGCACTTAGGAATTCAACTGCGAGAGACAAGCTGCATATGAGAGACACATGGCTGAAAACATTCCTAGAACCAGCAACAACCCCACTAGGTGTGGCTTCTAACACTGTTTCCATGCCTTGTCAGGCCGTGTGGCAGGAAATTTAGGACTCGTGTTACAGGTGAGGTCAGAATTCCTCAACATGTGAAGAAGTGTTATGCTTTCTAAAATCAGAATTGTCAAATTTACTTAAGGTTAAATAAGGTTCAGCACTTAAATTCCAAGATCTTGTCTACTTGATTTTCACAAATTCTTTGCTGCTGCTAAATTCAATGTCCCATTCTGGGGTACGTGGAGGATTTGGGATCTGGAGGATCTGAGTGCTTTTGCATTATGGTATATACCAGTATTTGAGGGTTTTTGTCATGTGATGTACATGCGTTTATTTTGTATTTTAAAGTTTTGAATATTTTAATTAAGTGATCCTGGTTTTTACAGTTTCTGAGAGTGAACAGTTTGAACTAATTGAGTGCAGTAGTCAAGGAATGTCCTTCTTTATCTACATAGTTTAACTCTGCATCTCTACTGTTCTTAAAATATAACAGGAATACGTGGTATGATACCATGTAAACTTTGGTAACTATTTCACGGTAATTCAGAACAATGAGCTAAAAGTGGCTGTTCCTTTCTGAATATGTGGCTACATAAAAGGTGAGATGAAAAACAAGCAGGTGTGCAAAAAAAAAAAAAGGTAGTACTTCTTGCAGTTTTAAATTGATGCTGTGGCATTTAAGCTGGTGGGCTTGGTGCAGTTTCTGTAGTGGCTTTAGTTCAGGTATTGCAGCCAGTTTTCCTTGTTACCATACCAAACCAATTGTCTTGCTTGGTTGGTTTGGTTTTTTGTTTTTTTAAATCTTAATGAACTTGTTATCTTACTACAGAAAGAACTCTGAAAGTGGGCATGTGTGTTGGCTCACTGACCAACAGCATCGAAACATAATCAATACTTTTGAGACAGCAGAGTCTTGAGTGTTTGTTGAGGTGTTTTGTGATGTCTTAACTCGAAATCTAGTAGGATGAAAAAACTCCCATAAAGCTAAAAGGAGTAACAGCACGTGTTGATGAAGTATGATTGCAGATGAAATCTCCTGATGGAAGAGAGTCCATTTTTACCTTTTAGTTGCTGGAGTATGTCATTCTATGTGGGAAACTCATAATACACACAGAGGTATTTGTTGTATTACGATGTTTTCCCAGTTAATCATCTCCTCCCAAGCAGACAAGGCTTGTGGGTGAACACATCTTGATTTGCATTAGCAGTTTTCCTGGTAAGAAGCGAAGTCCGTGTTCCAGACGCTCGTTGGTTTTGTAGCCCCAGCGCTTTCATGTTTTCCGTGGAAAGGCAATGTTCATCCCCCACAGGCAAACTCCCATGCTGCTGTTCTGTGGAGAGGCAGGGAAATCAAAGAGCCACCTACTGACCCCACCTATTGTCTGGCCTTGTCGCCTTCTATCAGCAGCATGCCACAATCAGCGAGCTACATGTGTACCTCGTGCTTGCTCGGGCTTTGGCAGAGCCCTGCCTTGCACCTGTTTGCTTATGCATGAGCTGGGCATGTTTGAATCCAAAGAGCTGACAGAGAAGCAAGGAAAAGGGGGAGGGAAGGAGGGAGGGAAGTCACTGCCAGGCTCTTTTCATTAGGCTGCTTGGAGGAGCCAAGGCACAATGATGCTGTGGAGGCAAAGGAGGCATTGGCAGAGTCCGCCAGTGTGTTATCAGATTGGGAATTCTAACAGATGTGGGCAGTTGATCATGGCACATGAAAGGCGTCTGATTTTTCTACTTATTTTAATTCTTGGCTTTGATCTCCATCTTTGCATCCTTTGTGGGCGAGGGGGGAATCCGTACTTTTCTTGAACAGAACCTGACTTAGAATAAAAGCTGATAAAAGTGCTGTTCAGCATGAGTAAGGATGACAGAATCCACCCTGTTATCAACTAACAAATCTAATCCATGCAGTCTGCTGGGTCTTGCTGGCATATGTTTCCAATTGTTACAGAGGAAGGTCCTCTAATTTTTTTCCCACTATGCGTAGGAACTGCATTTAACCTTGTTCACCAAAGGGTTTTTAATTTTTTTGTTAGGTATTTCTCATACTGAATCTCCAATATGAGTGTGTGGGAGCAGAAGCATAAGAAAATAGGTTCCATGTGCTACCATATATTTCTTGTCTTTTCAATGTTTCAAGTAAAGTACAGGAAAAGCTTATTCCACGTCAACCCAGTAAAAGTAGGTGCGGGGCCATGTTCTTGCTTTCTCATTTGCACCTGCCCAGAGAGAATTGACTGTGGTCCTCTAAGCACAGAGATTAAATACCTTCTCTCAGGTCCAACTTTTTTGGTTCTTCAATGTATTCCTTTCCTTCTTGCCTCAGGCTGTGCTTTAAAAATCCCACTTTGCCTCAAAGCACTGTATATAGATAATGTCTAATTTGGCTACTCTTACTCATGATGTAGCTTTATTGAGGTATTGATCCTTTGCAAGGAATAGGAACATAATCCCTGTTCTAGAGTTAAATAACTAGGTGCTGTGGAATAAGCCTCTCTAATAACCAGATATTAGCTGTATTAACTAATGTCTAGCGTTGTACTATATGGATATGTCAAGTAATCTTTGCTGTAATTCAGAAAATACCTGAACAATTTTGGTCCCCAAATGATGCATTTTCTATTCATATATAGGCTTTTTTAGTGCCCACTGGATTTAAATTCCTAAAATTTGGGTCTTGTATGTGTAGTTCTTCAGAGGGAGATAAACTTCTAAATAGTTTTGAGAATGTGGACTCTATGTGAATGTTGCCTTTGAAAGCAGGTTGAGGGATACCAAAGGATCTAAGGACACTCTTGTAATATTGCAACTCTAACTCAGCAGATGCTTTTGTACACAGAATTAAAGGAGAATACATGAAATAACAACTTACCAAATTTCATGAACTTAGAGCTACTATAAATCTTACTTGGCTTTTCTACCAAATACATATCTAATTGCAAGTGTTACACTGATCACTCCTGTCTCCCTCTCCTTTTTTTAGTGCTATCTTTATATCTTGATGAGAACCAGCAAAAATTCAAGATGCTGTAAAGTGTTATGTTCCTGTGCGATAGGAATGTTGGCTTCTTTTATATGGAGAAGGGTCTTAAATGTGATTTCCAAAATGAACTCCTGTTATTAAATTCATATTGTTACTTCAAGTATTCCTGTAAAACCTCTTCATAAGGTAAAAATTCCATGCCATAAAATCTAATTTCAGTAAGTATTTTAGCATATTACAGTGGATTTATTTTATATAATTCATTAATGCATCAGAGAAGTTCCTGTGCTTTTTTTCTAGTGCAAATGAGCCAGTGCTTCTAATAAGCTTCTTCCAGTGTTTCACCTCTAGTCCATTGTCTCATACAGCTGTTATCTGACAAAAGGGGAAACAAAAAGAAAGAACAAGACACATTCCTGAGGTCTATTTTGCACATTCAGCTATGGTAGAAAAAGCATGGTCAGTCCTGTAGTAAATAGAGTAGCATTTGCAATTGAATATGTGTAATAAATTCTTGGAAGACTCCACCTCTTGTGTTGCACAACAAAGTCTTGGAGCTGTTGTCTGTCTGTGCCCCACACAGCCTGAACAAATGAACACTTTTGGACTTTGCATTCAGAGTCTTCGTGCTTGGGCAGAAGGATGTACATCTGCAGACCCTTGCATGACTAATTTCATGTCAGCAATGGGGTTTACTGCCATTTAAATAAGAATTTATAATAATAGCTGTAAAGTTTCCAGATGGTTAGACTGGTAAGTTTTAAGGCCACTAAGCTTAAAAATATTTAGATTTTTTTGTTGTTTTTAAACTGCCTGTCTTCTTTGAGCACAAACACACTTAGATGTTTTTTTCAATTGGTATTTACCAGAAATACTTTTTGGTTCCTCATGTTAACCCATTTACTGTACTGCAGCTGCCTCTCAGTAGATTTGATTTTTTTAAGAGCTGTTTTGATGGGATTGACTGTATACTTAAGCAACAACAACGCAATAACTCAACCTAAAGGCGTGGGTGTAGAACTCCTTTTGAATTCACTGGGAGTAATGGGAATTTACCCGTATTGTGGCCCCTTCCCAATGGAACCACTACATACAAAATCAGTTACTTTCCTTTGGGAGTTCATGCTGTTTAAATCCTGGCATGTTTAATATTTTCCAGAGGTCACTTTTGCAGCTTTTATGAACTTATGCCTCAGAGGACCATGTGTTTGTCCTCTGGGACACCCTTGCCAGGGCTGCAGAGACTCTGGGACCTGTTGCTGATAGTTTAACTATGAAAATATCCACGAGTTTCTATTATTCTGAACAGAGTGGGAGTTCAATAAGCTTCAGAGTTGGAGAAGAATCGCTATATCCCTGTCCTATGTGTTCTTCCGCTTTAGGTATAAAAGTGCAAAGGAAATTTCTAATTCAAAGGATATTCCAGCTACAGATTGAAATTTCAAGTTAAGCAATAAAGTCATCCCCTTTGGACTCTTCTGTAGGGACTGACTAATGTTTTATTTTTCTGTATGTTTGGGGGCTTTTCTTCAACCTTTTCAAATGATAGTAAGCTCATTTTTTTTCTCTTTTACACTGGAAATTCATGTATCAATTTGATTTTGAAAACTTCTTTCAACAGTCACATCCATATTTGTAGATGGATTTTGCCTGTTCAGCTAGAGTGTGTCTGTGAGGTTGTTGTCTCAAGAACATAAGATCATAGAGTAGCCGAGCATGCAAATGAGGTGTTTGGAAGCCCTGTGAATTTTACAGATCTTGTGAACATCTTTGTGTCGGCAGTAGTATTTATTACAGGATGTGACTGTTGAAAGAAGTTTTCAAAATATATCTTTCAATAGATTTAGGTTCTTTACTACCATTACTCAGTCTCTAACACCCCTCTCATCCAATTAACAGCTTGAACCTCCTTACCTACTAATATATGTTTCTGCTGCCTAAAACCCCATACTTTTGAAAGAGTGCTTTAAGAAGAGTAGACTGTTGGCTTGGTTGCATTCAGCTTTGTCACAGATATGATCTGTAGAAAATATTTTGGTGACAGAATCTTTCATTTCTAGTTTATCTCTTCCAGTCTCTTGTTGTTTGGACTGTCAATTAGTGTTCTCTTCTCCAAATTTTTTTCTTTAAATTTTGCATATTTTCTTTTTAGCTTAATCACTTCTAACTATGGTTACAGATAATTTGTGAAATAACAAGGAATCATGTAAAAAGCAGAAAAGCAAGGGGAAAATGCTTTTCCAGGAAAATGTCAAAATTGGATAATTTCTTTTCTCTCTCTCATCTGTCTGCTCTTTTTTTCTCCCCCCTTCAGTGGCTGTATAATTACCTCATTGTTTCAGTAATGTGAAACAAAAATTAGATGCGAGAGAAAAATCTAAATAGAAGGACTCTAAAATGCTTTTTCAAAATGAAGAATTTAACTAAACCACTCTAAAGTCCCCTGCTGGGCTCAGGCAAGCTGAAATTAATTCAAGAAGGCAGATAAAAATTTTAACCAGGCCGAGTGGAGATGACGGATGTGACAGCTCTCAGTTAAAATGTCTTTTAGTGGCAAATGCATGCATATTAGTCAAGTGATGTGACATAACTGTCCTGGGTGAAAGAAGATGAACCAATGACCATTTGCATTGAGAACAAAAGAAAATTTAGAAGATTGCAATATAGAAGAGAAGGAAAAAATAAGTTAATCCTTTTTCTATGTGTATACCTCTACATATGTATATATACACATGTGTGTATGAAAGAGGTAGTTTAAAAATCTTGTGAGTGATGGGAAGTGACTTAGGTCTAACATTTTTGAGTTTTCTTTTTGCAGAAGAATTCAAAAACAGGGGTAGACTTGTTTGAATGGGATCCACAAAAACTATGAGGTTTTCCTTTCCCAGTGCATTGACAAAAAAAAAAAAAAGGCTGAGGTGTGTGTTGTTAATGCATACACTTCGTTTTAGGAGTCTTTCTCTTTTGAAAGATGTTTTTGGCTCCTTCAGTGTCTGCTCAGACTGAGCAGATGTACAGTTTGAATGTGAGCAGAATTTATTCAAGGATCATGCGAGGATGCAGCCCATTGTGAAACACTACAACAGAAATAAACATCAGGAATGGGCCTTTAAGAAAAGAAATTACCTGCAAAGACAACACTTCGAGAAATATTGGTTAGTTTACCACATGATTATTTATTTTTATTTTTAGTTATGATTTATGAGCATATGCTCCCAAGTCACAGTAGCTCCCAGTTAGAGCTGCCCAGATAATTCTATTTCACTATTATTCTTATTTTCCCCCACTATAATCAAATTGTATTATCATAATTCTGTTATTCAGATGCACCTCTTACTGTGTACCTCAATAACGTTCAAGGCCGCATCTGGAATTTGCTGTCCTTAAATGCTGTGGGGACAGTGGGAGTAGGGGCATGGGAATATCTTTCTAATAACAATTGGTTGCAAAATAAGACATACTTCCAAACTCTTTTATAGAGGAAATTCTCTCTAAAGGTTAATGGTTGAAATCTTAAAACTAATTGGGCATTTGGGATGGCTACTTTCAGTATTTTTGTGTGAGAATGTGCATAAATTGATCCTTAACATCTTAATTTTAATACCCGGTCAAAAAAACCCCATTTGTTTTTTTTCCAGGGGTGACATTTTTAAATGTGCCCTTGTGCAGCATGCTTTGTGATCCCATTTCACTTGAAAGAAGCAGCATTCGTTAAGAGAGTTCTAACTATTGAACAAAGTACTCTAAAACAGGGTCAGAGGGGTAGGGACTGTAAAATGCTGACCTGTTCAGAAATAAACTGCAATTCAGCAAGCCTATGGCAAGCTACTCATTAACATTTTAACAAGGGTAGCTAATAGCACAACAACCTGATTACAGCAATGTGTCTGTATACATTTGCTCTGTGGAATTTTTTTTTATCCCTGCTCGCAGTTTCTTTGAAAATAATGTTTATAATGTCTAAAAAGGTGATCTGTCCCTTTAAAAAGTCCCTCTATTTGCTAGAGGGACTAAGTCAAAAGAGGAACATTTGCTCCATTTATTTTAATTAAAGTCATGCCAACAAACATAGGTTATGGTTTTTTCTGTCTTCTGATACTCAGTGTGGGCATGTACATTGAGGAGATCAGGGTGTAAATCAACTCCTTCTCTAAACCTACAAACATTCAGGTTTTCTCAGAGTCTTTATGAAGGTCTGTCTTATCACAGTTTGGTAGATCTGAGTTTGAAATGGCCATAATTCCAGTTCCCTGCTGTGGCAGCTATCCCCCTGTCCCCCTGACCTTGAGAAAGGCTTCAGTACCCTTTTTGTGCTTCAGTAACCAATCTGTAAGATGAAGACATTAACTTTTCCCAGCATCACACTGACACTAAATATTAACTGCTTTTTTTGAGTTATAGTGTGTATACAGTTAATGTACACCCTTATGGACAGTGTGCAGCCTTTCTGGGGGAAGAGACCAAGGTAATTCTATAGGTTCATTCCTGTGACCTCAGAGTTTGCTATTGTGTACCTGGAGACCACAGAATTGCTTAGGTTGGAAAAGACTGCTAAGATCACCAGTGATTGATGGGTCTGGAATCCAGGAAAAATATCTGAAGAATCTCACAGCTTCACATTCCTGTCTCATTCAGTAAACTAAATAGTGAAGGAAGAATGTAAAATAAAATACGTGGAGTAGACTTCATCAGAATAAATCTTGTATGTATAAAAATATGTCTACTTAAGAGTTTGGTTGTTTCAAGTGAAGTCACTCTTGGTGTGCTTAGCATGTTGCCTACCAGGATATGGTCTGCCTGTCTCAGTAGGGAAAATTCATATTTCAGGAAGAGGGATGTTGACCACAGAGGAGATTCCTGTTTGGCTGGCCTTGCAAATTATTTGTACTTGAGGAGTGTCCAGGTTATTCCTCTGTCCCCATAGTAAGCACTAAAATTATTTTATATGATTATTTTGTGTATTTAAAGTCCAAATGACACTTTCAAGTGAATTAGTCTTTATTGAGATTAAAATAACAATTTTAAGACCTTGAAGGCATGTGTACCTTGCAAGACAACAATGCTGCTTCAGCTGTTATACCTGCTTGTGCTTGGCGGATTCAATCTCCAAAATAATGCAGCAGATGCTGCCAGGGTATTTTCTATAAATAAATAGATAAAAATAGACTTAAAAAAAAAGGAGAGGGAGAAAGCCCAACTATTCTAAAAAGCAATACAGGATGCTTGCCATGACTGGTGTCTTCAGAAAGGCTGAGGAGCTTACTGGAATGCAGTGAACTTGCTGGTTTTGGATGCTGAACTTTCTCCACTTGTTCCTGTGGGACTCCCAGTTCAGGCTACATAGCCTGTAATGGGCTTGTCTGATACAATGGACTTGTTTTTCCAGAAATAGTGGAAATCAGTAACATCAGCAGTCATAGTGAGAACAAGAACTTCACTGCAAGCAACAGTTTGAAGCATATTGTCTAAATGTCTTTTCTGTCATGGTTTTTACTGTTATTTCTGGTTTCAGGGTCAGTTACTTTTTTGATGGATCTTAACATTACTCATGTCATAAGGTTTGAATACATTGTGTTTATACAAATGAAAGGTCTGGTCTCACAGTGATTTGGGTCTTGGAAGGAAGGCATGCTAATATAGAGATCCCTTTAGGGATCTGATTTAGGATGTTGTGGAGTTCCATTTACTTTCACACATGGTTTCAAATGCAAAGTACCCATTAAGATAATGTAGGAAAAATAGCACAGTTAAACCCAGTGCAAGATCTTACGCAAGGGAAAGGTGATATTTACTTATCAAATGTTTAAGCAAGTTTTTGTATGCACTCACACTTCAAAGCTACGTACTCAGATGAAGATGTTTGTGTCTACATGGTCAGATCCAGATCACTTGTGCAAGACGCAGGAGACAAGGGATGCCAGTTCCTCTTGACTGACAGTAACAGGACAGATCTTTGGTCTTAACAAAAGTGTCTCATTCTGCAACCTTATTCCTGGGAATAACATCCTTCACTATCAATATAGGTCATTCTTTTAGATCTTTGTTCTGCTTTTATTCTGGTGCTAACACACAGATTTTCATTTATATTTTATTCTTACCAGTCTTGACTTCCCCTCCCCCCCCCCCC
>VZRJ01012175.1:2481606-2631330 GCA_013397565.1 Ptilonorhynchus violaceus | reverse complement strand
CCCCCCCCCCCCCCAAATACAAATCTCTGTAATAACCTATCAGGAAGGGTATATACTATTCTCCCCACAGGAATTCTAATTTTAACTTATTGGAAACCATGGGAAACATTATCTTCTATAGTTTTGTGCTACATCCACAGCTAGAAATGTGTGGAAGTTATTACAATAAGTAGAAGGCATTCAGGTGAAACAATGAAGGGGCTGTAATTCAGTGTGCCTTTATCAGAATGTGTCACTTCAGATACGAAGAATTTATCAGAATTTTTAACAGTTACCTTGACCATGAATTTTCTACTTTCCTTAGTAATAATAACAGTTAAAGTATTAAACATCCTTCTGCTCCTAATGCTTCTATTTCTAATTTTTTGTTTGTTTACCAGGTCATATAGATTATTTTGTTGCAAGTGTTATGCTGCTATTATCTCGCTTTTCACTGGATTAATCTTGTATAAAATTCTGAAAGTTCAGGAAGAGATGGATGTTCTAGATCACTCTTCTAGTTACTCTGTTTTAGACCTCACTGAAACTTAGTATGTTAATGAGCTTTTGGTTTTGGCTTAATGACAGCAGGCTAATCTTTAATTATTTAGCAACTTTGTTTTGCAGCATAAGTTATTTCTAAGTTATACTTTGTATTACTGTGGATAGATGAGTTTAAGTCCAGATACTAAATTTCCACTCCCTTTGAAAATCTGAGATGAGAATTTAGGCTGATGTTGCAAGACCTAATGGAAAAAAAAAACCTTCTGATTTAGTGGTGGCTGCCCTTCAACAAAGACTTGTGCTTATCTAAAGTAAACAATAGATCAAAAGATCACTTTTCAAACTTTTTCTCTTTTTTAAGCTGGACTAAACCTTATGGTTTAAAGAGAGCCATAAATTTGTCTCTTCTCTTTGTGGGTTACAGCACCTTTGATCTCAGTTGTGGTAACTGAAATGATTGTCATGTAACAGTAAGAAACTGATAAAGTCTGTGTGTCATTTTTGGCAAAATCTAGACTGACATTTCCACTTATCTTTGCCAAAAGCATCACTTGTGAAGGTATTTGTGACAGAATGCAAACAAAATTCTGTGTACTCGCTTGATGAGTGTTCAGTAATAGTCTCATGGATAGAATAGTTGCAAAGTTTATTCAAGCTTTTATTTTTGGAAAATAAAACATTTCAGTTGTACCTGGAGTTTGTTTCTTGGGTTTGGGGGAGATCAAAATGATAGATTTCAGCTGCAAAGTGTAGTGAGCCTTCACCTGCTATCCTTATACCACTTTACTAAAAATGGAAATAAAGCAGAAGGACAAAAACAAGTTTGGATGTTACAGGTGACATAACTTATAAAACTATAATTTTGTCAAACACTGTTCATTCACAGAATAATAACGTTATTATAAACATGGGAGTAAATACACTATATTCACTCTCATGATTTCCTTTTTTACATCTCCTTCTGAGTAGGACATTAGCATAAGCTTATTTTATGAGATTTGTCAAATTTTCAGTGTTCTAAAGAGTACCTTGCAGTTATGCTTTCTAGTTGTGCTCAATTTTCTGAATAGAGAACTGAAATATAGGAAGTTAGTTCTTTTCCAGCTGCTTAAAAAATAAGAATAGAGGCAATATTAGTGTGTGGTACAGCAGGAAAGGTAGAGCAGATGGTTTTAGAAAATCATATCTGTTATGCCTTTTGGGTTCTGACATCTAGCTCTTCGTGTAACTTAAAGCACTTGCTGGCTTGTTCATGCTGTAAACTTGTTCATGCATTAAGCCTCATTGACCATCGTGAATTGAATCTCAGCTTCACAATTTGGAAGATAAGCAGGTTCTTCAGACTGGTATTATTTCACTGTTACCCTCTTAAGTGAGGTGCAACCCACCAGTAAAATATTTAAGCAGATGCCATTGATTTTTAACCTTGATTATTCAGTTATTAAATACGCAAATAAAAATTGGTAAGTATTAGAATGTTCTGAGTGCTGAAATATTGGCACTCATGAGGGAGAGTGGTGCTTGTGTTTAGTGCTGAGAGTTTTTGTGCCATATGAAAATTTCTGCTTTTTATGGTTGAGTTCTGAATTTATTAATACCACGTTCAGACAGTATTAAAACACTGACTGCTTATTTATCAGTGTCTTTGAGGTGATTCTGGTTCATGGGGTCTAAACTTCAATTATTTAGGTGGTTAGGAAGTCAAGGAGATAAAAGGTTACTATAAAATAATATTTTGGGAAGAAATGATTCCTGTAGTAACTGTCCAAACTCTTGGTAGTATTGACATATGCTGGAAAGGAGTCAATGGAAGATCAATCAGATGACATAGAGGTACCAGTGCTGAACAAATATTTGACTGATCTGTCTGGCTGAGGGGGAAGAAATACATGATAGTGCGCTATATTTATTAATAGGCTCATAGGAGAAGTCAAATTTCCAGAAGTTTGAGGTGTGGCAGCCATGCTTTTTGTAGTCTTGAATCAATTTCTTGTATTTATTCAGAAGTTCCAGAACACTTTCTGAGACCTTAATATAAGTATTGCAACAATCTGAATAGATTAATTCCTAATTCACGTAGACTTAATAAAAACATAACTGTTAGAAATATGTGGTTTTGCCTTTTATTTTTAATGACTTAATATGGAGTTAGTGAGTGGTGTGCAGGGAGGTGGCTCCATGAATTGGTATTTTGTGTCCCATTTTCCTGTTCATTTTCTCCTTATGCTGGTGGCCTATTACCACTCTGAAAGAAAACCTATATGCTGTTTTATTTAAACACACTTATATAAGTTCAGTCTTATTTCTATAGATGTTTCTAGCAAATATCTTCTCTTTTTCCACAAGAGTACAATTGAATATTTTGTAAATCTTGAAGCAAACTGGGAAGTAAAGAATGCCCCTGGACAGCAGATTATATCAGAGTGATTTTAAGAACGTTCAAATATATGGATTATTAACTAAAAATTTTATTAAACAATTTTGAATTGTGGATTATTGATCCAACAGATCATAGTTGCTTTGAAGGCATTCTGTTAGGTTCAGAAAATCTCTCCTACAGGAGGTTGCCAATTATTGATCTGATATTGCAAGCTGGTGGCCTATGATAATTCCTCTGTTTCAATAATTTATTTCTTTGTACTATATAATTGTAGAGGTAGTGAATTCATGAATTCAACCTATAGGTTCATAGTCTTTTATTGTCACAGAATGTGTATAGCAAATATGTGTTGTCATCGGTTCTTTAGATATCTTTAAAACATACTGTGGTGCTTTAACCTTGGCTAAAGGACCAGTTGCCCACCCAGTCCCTCTCTCAACCTCTCTCCTCAATCCTCTCCAGGACAGGGGGACAGGGGGAGACAAATAGGGTGGAAATCCTTGTGGGCTGAGACAAACACAGGGAGATCACTTACCACTATGGGCAAACCAGACTCATCTTGGGGAAAATTCATTTAACTTCCCCCTACCTCACTTTCCAGGTTCAACTTTGTTCCATTCCCAATTCCTCTATTTTTCCCTCTGCACTGCAGGGGATGGGCGATTGTGGTCAGTCCCTAAGGGCTCCTCTCTGCTGCTCCTTCCTCCTCACGCTTTTCCTCTGTCCTAGCATGGCTCCTTCCCATGGGCTGCAGTCCTTCAGGATAAACCTGCTCTTGCCTGGGCTCTCCATCAACTTCTCTTCCTTCATGCCATAGCCACCTACCTACTTTACCATTTTCCCCTCCATGGGCTGCAGGGGAATCTCTGCTCCACTGTCTGGAGTAGTTCCTCCTCCCCTTTTCTCACCTCTGTGCTCGCAGGTCTGGTTCACACACTTCTCACTGCTAAGTAACATTTTCTGCCTTTTCTTACACACACATCCCCCTCCTGCTTTGTAACCATCCTGTCAGGCCTATCTGCAACTTACCCATACGCAGCTGCTGGGATTTTTTCAGACTGGTGAAGATGTACTTTGTTTATGAATATCATTATTTATCGCCATTTGCTCTTATTTTTATAAATTTTGTCAGCAGTTACTGCTTTATTCAGACACAAATGCTGATGCCTTGATTCTGAGTTCCATGTGTAAAAGGCTTGGAGGAGCTGGACATGGAGCATGAACCCCATGGGTCTCAGTAGAGTTCCTAATAAGGTGCTAACCCCGAGATTTGTGGAACTTGCAGCCGCTTTAATTGAACTCATCTTGCACTTGGAATAACTCTGCCATGTGTCTTTTTTATTCCACAATCTGTTCTCCCTTCCTTTGCTGTAATTTTGGCACTGTGCTGTACTAGGAGGTTCCATGCTGCAGAATGCATTAAGGGAGGAAGTTTTCCTCTTCACGTGGAAAACTCTCCCAGACCTTTGAAGCAGTTTCCAGAAGGATGATACACTAAATCTATTATTCCCAAGTGTTTGTAGATGAGCTGCCTCAAGGCTATGGTTTAGCATTTATTATTACTGGATCTGTATTCAGAGTCTAAGATGAGAGCTCTGCGCTGTTTGGGGGGAGGCAGATGGTATCAATTTAATGAGTTGTTACTGGTTCCGCACTAATGTTGTGTAAATGTTATCCATGTCTTGCTTCATGATTCTCTGCCCTCATACCAAATGTAGTCCTGTTATGGAGCCACTACTGGAATTTGCCTCAGAAATCTTAACATATTGATTAAAAATTTAATAACAAGTGAAATTGGTTCCCATAAGGGAGGATTTGTGGATGTTAGGAGGAGGGAGGTGGGAGTTAAAATCTCATAGCCACTGGGGTGAGCCACACTGGTGCAACTGTGCTAGTTTTGAAACCCTTATTGGTATGTAGCACTTTATCTCTTCCAAATTATTTTGGTGTAAAGAGATTTAAACCTTATTTTTCCTAAAGTCTGTAAACCAGTATAAACAGCCAAAGGTGTCTCAACTTTCCTCTTCCCCATTCCCTGTCAGATCTCCTCAGTGATCCCTTCAAATGTCAGAAAGATTTGTACAGCTAGAGAGTTCCCCCAGATGGGGGATCTAATCTAGGTTAAAAAAATCCTCTGTGGGTGGGTAAGTGCATGTGTGTGTTTAGGCAATTTTAGAAGTTTGTTCAGATCTCTTTTAAACTGGATTACTCCCTGGGCCGATTCTGAACAGGCCACAAAAGTGCTTGTAGTGATCCAGCACAGGCAAGGATGAGGAGCTGAGAAACTGGAAAATGCAGGGCAAAGATCACCTAGGACTGGGGTGAGTTAGACCTGCATTTGGCAGTAGGTTTAACACACGGTTTGATAAAACCCTGTCCTTAGGCAGGAATGTACAAAAACGCACTCAGAGAGGAGTTTCTTAGCATAATAAAGTGCCCAGCATGGCCTGAGGGCTGGAGACACAAATGATGCTATAATGCTAAATGTGACTTAGAAGATAAAGTAATAATAAGTATTTTATGGAAGAACTGTATTTTAGGGAGGGGGAAGAGTGATACTCTGAACTACATTACAAATTATTTCTCTCTAATCAAAGGTTTAGTGCTAGTTCATCACCATTCTCCACCTGCTGCTTATTCACAGCTTACCATTTGTTGAGTGCTATAAGTGTCATGAATTCAACTTCCCTGTTAAGCCTTTGAAATGCCAGAGAATGGCAGCAGGTATTACTGTGGGGCTCTTTCTTCTCTTCTCCCCAGTCATCTTTGCATTTTCATTCATCTCTTTGAATTTTCTTCTGCTTCCCAATACTTTTGCTGAACTGTGGAAGTGCTGGGTAGCCCTGTCTTTTCCCCAGCCTACTGGCAAATGGGGAGTATTCTAGGAACTGCCAACACTGAAGTCTTAGCCTGTCCATTGGTGATGAAATCAAGACTGGGTTATCAGGAATTCATGGATGTAATTGTTTAGATACCAAAATAAGGTGTCCCAATGTAAAGCGAAACCCTACAGAATAATTATACCAGAGTTTTTCTCCAGACTACTGTTGGTAGTGGTTGCAGGAATGTGCTCTGCCACAAAGTTGTTGGTGATGATATTTTAACCTTTTAATGTTATTCTTAAGTTTCTTTGTTTATGTTGTGGTAATACTTACAGGTCTGCTATACATACAGGAATCATAACCTCTTTGCACTACTCAAAGACAGAGCACTGAAGAAAAATATGCTCTCTAGTCTTTAATATTATTATATTCCTCACTTCTTTTGAATCTTGTAATAATTATTACCTCCACAACATCCACACTAATTTGTTGTATTACAGGTGCTCTTTAGATAGTATCATATATATAAACAGTGCTTACCAAAACATTAAAAAGCTCATCTAATATTTTGCATAAAACATTGTATTCTACAATACAATATAATTTGTGGTATTATTCTACAGTGTTTATATTTGTATAGTTTTAAAAGACATGTTACAGAAAGGGGGGACTGTTTAGATATCACTGGACAGAGTCTAATATGGAGCTAAGGAAAGCAGTGGATTTTAAGGAAGTGTTTGAATAAAAAAAAGTATGTGGGGGGGGATATATGGAGCTCTTTTAAGCTCTCAGGAGCAGCATTCTAAAGGATATATTGCAGGTAGTCATTGCTGAGAATGAAAGCTCCATTTCTGTGAAAAATCATTTAGAACCCATCTGTTTATATTTCACAGAAGCGGTGAGCACAAGATGTATAAGTGATTGAAGATTGTGTGACTTGTAAAGGGCAAAAGTGTGAATGAGACTGTCTGTTTTACTTCTCTTGGAAAGAGAGTTGCATTCTACAACTCTAGGCCTAAAACTGCTTCATTTTCTGAAAAAAAAAATTAGAATTAATGAACAGGCAATACTCACTCTAGAGGCAGGATTTTGAGAGCAGCTTAGGAGAGAGAAGTAGGGGGAATTGTCTTAAAAATGGAAGTTGGGTGCTAAGGCCTTTGAGCTCTTAAAAGCATCTGGTTTTAAATGCAGAGGGCTGAGGAGTATGGTTTTCCTAGTGTGCCTCCTATGGAAAGAAGGGAAATGGGAAAAGAAAAGGTGTGCTCTGTAATCCTCTGTATGGGGAGGAACGCTATTAGGCCCAGCAAAGGAGCTGGGGGAGGAACTGGGATGTTCATCAGCAGAAAAAGACTGTATGGCCCATCTCTTACCACACCAGGTTACATGTGGAATACTCTTATAGGCACTAAATCCCTTCTCTTTCGTTATAGCAGGTGGCTACAGAAGCTCAGCTACTTAAAGAGGCAAACAAAAAAATCCAAGCATAGATAATACTGACATTCATCCAAGTTCACTGCATCATCTTATATCCTGATGGTTTTGTAGACTCATTTTCATCTATTTTAGTGGGAACAGTAAGTTTTCAACATTCTCTCAAAAAAACTTCATAGGCCAAAACCAACAAAATAATCTCAAAATTGCACATAGTTAGATAAAAATGTTCCTCTGGGTTCCCATAAAACTGTCTGCTGTGTTATGTTATTATTTATTAAGTGTTGTTTAAGTTACTTAACAGAAATATGCTTTAAAAGTGACTCTTTCAATAAGGACTGATGAAGTAGGATGACATTGCCATAACCTGTCTACACTCACAATGTTCCAATTCATTGCCTGTAATGACAGAGTGATTCTAGCTATAATATCAGAGTTATCTATCTGGGCTAAGAACTAATTAAGGAGCAGGAGTATTTCCTATGTGAAAATTTAACTTTTAAAAAAGTTGTTTGTCGTTTAAATGTCATGTGAACTCTAATGTCAAGGTTTCAGAAGAGTTTATGGACAAGTCAAGAGCATTGTTAAGAGAACAGATGTTGGAAACAGATGCCATATACTTGTATGTTTAGCAACACCTCTTTCAGAGCCTTGGTTCTCCACAGCTCTGTGTCATAAACGATGTGTTGACTCACTCTTAATCCTGTTGCTGTTTCACTGAAAGCCAGGCTGTATCAGGATCCAGTAAAATGCATTATTGTATCCAAGGGCTGAGCTAGTTAAAGTGGAGACACTTGAATACCCACTGAGATTTTTTATAACTTCCATCCTTTCTTGGAAAGAATGGAGAAGGTGGATTTTTCATTTTTGTTTCTGGGCTCAGTCTTATCTCAATCTTTTCAGTTACAGTGGTTTAATATGAAAAGTAGCTTTCTTGATGGGTTTTAGTGCAGCTAACTGGGTGAAATTCCCAGGAAATCTGCAAGAGTTCAAATAGTGATGCTGATTTTTAGTTTTTTTATTTCAGTTTAATGAAAAAAATTAAAGATAGATTGTTTATTAAAAAATTGCAGTTAATTCAACTATAGAATGAGCTTAAACTTTTTTAAGGATTAACTAACACTTGTAGAATATTAAACTCAAATCAACAAAGAAGTTGACTTTCTTAATGGTGTTTCTTTTCTATTATGTCTTTCCCCTTTTTCCTGTTGGTTTATATGGACTCATACAGGCCTTAAATATATAGCAAAGGTCTATTGATTTAACTTAAAACAGTTTCAAAAATAATTTAACCTAAATAGATACTTCTGTCTAGGCCTAAGAACATTTTATTTGGTTTACCTTCATGCCTGATAGACTGAAAATAGCTACAACAAGCCTCCTTAACTGAGATGATGATAAATACATTCTTTCACTTATTGAGGTAATACAGAAATACAGAAAAGAAACCATATTAGTTCAGGGAGGGGAGTAATATAAATCTTAACATTTATGCTATTCTTGATTTTGCCAAAGAGGATTAAATATTAAAACATAGAAGCAACTCTAAGCTAGGGATTTTTTCCTGACACACACATACGTGATCCAGTAGAAGGTGTACCTGCCCATGGCAAGGGGGTTGGAACTAGATGATCTTTTTAAGGTCCCTTCCAACTCAAGCCATTCTATAATTGCACAAAACAATCATTCCTGTTTGATATTATGGATCTATAATGCTAAATACTCAAAAACTCCATAGGAAAAAATAATTGTTCTCTACACATCTAAATACTCTTAGTTTGGAATTCGCTTTTTCAGCCAGTACTTTTCGAAAAGTGTTTAGCTTAAGGGACTCATATACACTAGAAAATAACAAACCTATGCATTAGATGATGACTGGAAATGCTGCATAATGGAAGAGGGAAGTCAAAGAGTACAGTAAAAGTCCATACCTGTCAGTAAAGTCAGTCAGTAGCCTCTTAGAGTAATCAATAGATCGTGTTGCCTCCCAAATGGAGGTGGAAAAGCCAATCAGCAGAAAGATGAAGACACTTCCCAGGGCTTTCCTCTCCCTGTCCCGCTATTTGCATGGAAATCCTGTTAACGGCAGACATCACGTGGCCCTAATGAGAGCAGGTGTGTTCCCTCATGGATCCTGGCCAGTTGTGGGTGGTAATGAAACCAATCTGCAAATGAGATTTTAAAGGCAGCAATATTTCATCACTGGCAATACTGTCAATGTGCAGAAGGCCCTTCCCTCTCTTCGGCGTGGAATGCGATTAGCTGCAGATTAAGAGGGATGACAGAATAGAGTTCAAAGCACACCCTCCGTGGTGTCAACAGGCCTTAATGATAACATAGTGCCGCTTCCCTGAAAGAGTTTCATGTCTTATTCAATGTAAATGGTAAAAATGTGGCATTTTAGAACCAATGATGTGTTTTTCTATTGATGCTGTCATAGCACACAGCTGCTGAAAGAGGGGCTGTTTGTCACATCCCATTTTCCTCAGTGATTCATCAAACAGGGGCAGTTCATGCATGCAGCATCAGAATGGGAATAAATAACTTGCAGCAATGCATTGGACACTGTAGTGTTTTATTCATCTCCTGCCTACATTTGATGCCACCCAAGGTAACATCAAAATCAGAGGTTTTTGGGTAGGTTCATCCAAGCAGGTGTTTAGTATTTTGCAAGTTGCATGGCTATTTTTCAGGAGCAGGACTTAGAAAATAGGAATATTATTGAGTTAATGCATGAGAAAAGCAGAACTATGCATTTACATTCTTTCTACTATAGAAGTTTTACACTTCTTGAAAGAGCCATTAATGCAGCCTTTTATCTCACTCTTAAATTCTTCATTTTTGTCAAATTGCAGTCATTCTAAGAAGGAAGAAAAATGGATTTAATACAATTCAAAAGCGATTAAAATCTAATTTACTCACTTAGCACTTGCTATCACTTGTAGCACACAAATGCATGATTTGACATTATTTAGTGGTAATAAAATAAATGTTTCTGGGTCAAAAGGGTATTGGCACTAACAAACTGAGTTCTTAAGAGGTTCTGTACATTTCCAGCTGGCACAATGTGACCTGGATGTAAATCAAGATATTGGGTGTGTTTTCATTGCTGTCATGGGAGAGTGGTGCGTGGCTTTAAGTTTTAAAATATCTGAGGAGTAATTTTAAGTATTGTGTGGTTTTGACAGTTTAGGATCTGATGTAAAATTGTCAGAAAAGGGGGGAGGGGGAAGACAGGCATAAGGAAAGCCAAGCAAAAAGCTTGACATATAATGGGCTTCTCTTTTGAAAAGTAGATGTTGGCCAGTGCTATGGGAGTTGGGCGGAAACTCCCATAAACTTTTCTGCTGGGGAAAGGTTCCACACAATCTGATTTTGGGTGCCTGAATTAATAGGCTAATGCCCAGAGACTATATAGAGTGGTTTGGGTTGGAAGGGACCTTTAAACAGCATCTACTTCCAACAAAAGTAGTTCTTTAATGTCTGCCTAAAGAAAGGAGGGCAGTATCGTAGTTTATGTGCAAATTGTACACCCCAGCTTGTGTGGCTTTTTGAATAAGAGAAAGTATCAATCTGTACACACTCTTTGGGATGTAGTTTGCTTTTCTATTAAAATCCTCTTTCATTCTCTGAGTTCAAGAGATTCTGACAAGTTCTTCAGTGTGAAATGTGTTCCCCTGGGTCTGTTGGAAAGAAAGGCAGAAATAAATTTATTTTCTTTTGAATCCTTTTTTGTCCATAGTAGCTAACACTCACAGAAGTTGTTCTTCTTTGCATGGTCTTAAAGGATAAAAAAACTTCTGAAGTACCATTTAATAGTAATTTAATTGGCATAATGGTGATAGTTTGCAGCAGAAATTTTTGTGATTTGTTTTGTTGCTTCATATTCCAATCTTTCAGCCCACCTGACAGAAAGATCGGTTGGATGACACAATTTTCCACAATGTCTGTCTATTTTCTTCAGCCAGATCATGGGGCAAATGTCCAAAAAATCTGCTCAGGATAGTCTGAAAGAACAGTAGTTGAACTATTCCTGTGACGAAGATGATGGTATTCAGCAGGACTCTTTCTCTCTCTAGAGATGTATAAATTAGCATAATATGCATACAACCAACATAAAACCATTATTAATTAGTTTTAAAAACAATTATAGACACATATGTGTGTAATCATAATTTTCATGCATATTACATTTGTATGTACTAACACGTGTAGATCCCCACACACAGATGTAGTAGTGTCACAGCAGGGTAAGTAATTTTTCATTAGTGTCTGGTTAGGTGTGATCAGGATTTTTTCCATTCTTTTCCAAATAAGAGCTCATTTACACATCAGTTAGAGAAACACAGGAAACTGTGGTGGTTTTTTCAGTGTGGCTTTAGTAACTGCTTTCATTAAAAACTTGCTGGTAGTTTTCTGTCATGTTTTGATCATAATCCCCAGCAGTGTTCTGCTCTGGAGCGTCCTTCTAACATGAGTAGTGGGCTGGAAAATGTCACTAGATTTAGGATAATGATTTATCAGTTCATGAACAAAATTAATGAATGTGTCTGTGAGCATGGGAAACCAAACTCCAGTGTACTCTTACATTTTTAACCTCATTAGGCACCTTTATCATTGCCTTCAGTAGAAAAATGGTCAAAGTAAAGGCATTTTATCCAATACTGAGAGAAACAGGTAATACAGAGGAAGTTTGGAGCTGCTGGGTAGGTGGTGGAAGGATGCAGAGAAAATGGCTTTCTGGTTAGAGTGTGGCAGATGTATATTGAAAGTGAAACATGGCATCCTTTGTCTTCCTAACTACAACTCCAGCTTGTATCTGGTGTGTACTCCATCAACAGAAATTCATGAGAATTTCTCTGTAAGACTCCTTCTTCCAGAGTAAATCATCCAATATTCCCATTCAAGGGGCATCAAGGACAGAACTTCTAAGAAATGAATGTGTAGAGAAGAATAAATCCTCAGAAATGTGAAATGAATACACTTGGCAGGTATTTATGATGTAGTTGTGCAGCAGTAGCATGTTGGAAACAGCTAAAAAGTGCAAGTCAGACATAACTCTCCTCTGGGCTGAAATCACTACAGTATATACTTTTTCTCAGCAGGTGATGAAATGCATGGATTTCTCAGTTCCATAAAGAATTATGGCCATGTAAAATATTATTAAAGCATCTTATATGATTGAATGGTTAACAGATTACAATAGTAAAAGAAAGAGTACTCTGGTCTGGGGAAGCCTGACAATTGCAAGTCTACTTACCATAGCACTATAGCTTGTGGTCTTTGAAGGAGGCAGGATTCAGAAAGGATTGTCTAGGGCCTGAAGGTCCCAGAGGCTTTGAGCTGTTTATTGAGGATTTCAGAAAAAAACCTCAAACACAGCACATGATGGTAATAGTATTATCAACAACAATAATAATAATAATAATCATGTATTTTGAATTGGATTTTTGTATCTATTTCACACAGTCATTCTGTGCATGAAAATGCAAACCCAGCATAATTTTATAATGCTTCATTTGCTAATGGAGGCATGTAAACCAGCATACATACAGACACACAATCGACAAGCACTGCTATTACAGCTCATTTATCAAACATGTTAAGCTTATGAATGCAGTTTTACATTGTTTATTAGTTACATTAGTTACATTCTTTCATAGCTTGCCTCCCCTTGATCTCAATTTACATGACACAGGTATCTGAAGATTTGAGGATGATTTAACAGTCACTATTTTTCTCTTTTCCCCAAAGTAAGCTCAGTGCAAAGGGATGGCTGGGTTATTGTCCAGTTCTGGCCCTGAACTCTGTTTTAAAGGCTCAAATGGGCCAGAAAAAATGCTCATGTGTTTTGCCATGTAACTCAGGTAAATTGCTAGTGCATACTGCTGTATACTGGCAGTGAAAAGGATCATGCACTTTGCTTTGTGGGACCCACTTGTTGAGTAGGTTACATGCTACTATGAATTTTTCCTTCATAGTGTTTCTAACTTGACTGATAATTACTAAAGGGATTTATTACTGGAGGCTTTGGCCTTTTCATGGTGAGTTAGAAGCAATAGTGCAAAATGTCTGTGCAAATTTCAAAAGGAAGTCACGAGCAATTCAAAGGGAGTATTGTTTCTGGTGTGGGGTAGTTTTTGTTGTTTAAAAGAAAAAAAATACAATACTGTCAGAATAATGAAATATTCACTTATTTCTGAAAATAGTCTCATATGCATCCTCATGAAGAAAACAGGAGACTGAGGGGAGGCTTCACCACAGTCTGCAGCTTTCTCAAGAGGGGAATAGGAGGGGCAGGCACTGATCCCTTCTCTCTGGTGACCAGCGATAGGACCCGAGGGAATGGCCTGAAATTGTGTCAGGGGAGGTTTAGGTTGGATATCGGGAAAAGGTTCTTCACCCAGAGGGTGGTTGGGCACTGGAACAGCTCCCCAGGGCAGTGGTCACAGCACCACCTGACAGAGCTCAAGAAGCATTTGGACAATGCCCTCAGGCACAGGGTGGGATTGTTGGGACTGTCCTGTGCAGGGCCAGGAGTTGGACTTCGATGATTCTTGTGTGTCCTTTCTAGCTCAGGATATTTTGTGAGTCTATGATTCATATAATATTTTGCTCATGTGGATTTTGTTGTAGATTTTTTTTCATGGATCCCAGATATAAAAGACAACAGACACTCATAGTCAGCTCCTATAATTTTTCTCTTGAGGTTTAAATATTTTCTGAATCCTGTTGAGAAAAATATTTGATGGAAGTTTTTTATTATGAAGGATTTTAAATAATTTATTTCAGTCAAAAAAAAGTCCTCCATGTGGTGGTGTACCTTTAAGTATTTATGTAATTGTATTAATTTAGACTTTGTGTAGTGAAGGTGATGATAATTTTTAGTGTATCCGTAATGGAAAGAAAGAGTATTTGGAAAGGCAGAGTGGAAATGTTACTTCTCCATCATTCTAGTTATCACTTTGATGCAAGGGTATGTCTGGTTTTGTATTGTTCCATTTGACAAGCAAACCACTTACTTAAGCAGCCCTCCTTTGATACAAGTGCATAGCTGTAATCGGGTAGGAAAACATCGGCAAAGTCATAGGTAGGTAACTACTCAAATTTACAGTGAATATTCTTTTAATCCTTGGCTTCCTCATTCCCTTTATTTGTGTTAAAAATGTTACCTTCGTCTTAGTTGTTTTAAAGGCACGCAGAGGGGTTTCTCTGTCTGCAAGCCAACTCCCTGGGAATGAAGAACCTGCACAAAAGCCTGTAAATGCAACTCCCCTTTAACAGTCAACCCGCCATGAATATTATATGAGTGAGAATTGACCATTCCCACTAGTCAGAAAATATAATAAAAACGGCTGAGGTCTGAAGCAGAGGATTTTCATCACTTATTAAACCTCCAGCTTAAAACAGACAAAGTGCAACAGTGAAGTTATGTTGCAGTATAACGCCCTCAGCTCAGTATTTTAGAATGCCATTTATTTTAAAAAAATCTATAATCAGTTAACAAAGGTCATTTATCCCTACTGAAATTCTGATTTTGAACAGTATGCAGTCCCATGTACATTAATTTCCACTGACATTTGTCTCTCCCCCTTTGCCTCCATGCATCTGTGCTGAGGGAGCCAAAGTTTATTAGTCACAAGAGGAGATGATCTTAAATACCTCTTGCTTTGAATTTAAATGGGGCTGGTCTAGCTACTTTGAAATTAAAATTAAATTCAAAATTAGCACCCTTGATTATGAAAGAGTGTGAGAGAGCAGTCAAGTGTGATTTTTCTGAAAAAAATATTCTTTCATGGTACTGTTATATACAGTAGTTGGTGGTTACTGACACTAGGTTGTGACAGATCTTTTATACACGTGGACATATGTGAAAAAGGACCAATTTCTTATTCGTTTCAGCTGCCTGAAATTCACAGTGCTTCACTTCAGGAGAATGCACTAGCAGATTCTCCACCAGTGTTTGAGAAATGGGTTTTACATATGGTCTTTGAATGTACGAGGCACCAAAAGGAAGAGAGCTATGGGTTTGATTGTAAGAGGATCCTCTTATTGCTTCAAAAAACCCAGTGCCACATGGCATAAAAGTGCAGGTTAGTTATAAATTTATGCTGCTAATTCCAATATCTCCAGACATTTTTGATAGGTGAGCATGACAGCAGCAGGCACTATGCCATACTGTCAGTCTTCCCACATGGCCAGCACTGACTTGATATTGTGTGCCGTAGTGGAGTTTGCAGCAATCTGCCTGTGTGTCTGTGCTGGTCTGGAGCAACTGTGTCCTGCGAGCAGGAACATGCATCTGCTATCAGTAATTGTGGAATTGTAGCCTCAGTGGCAGTATTGAAAGAGTTAGAGAATTTTTGAGGTATTTTGGGAGATAACTGTTGGAGCTGCCATTAGTTGGATATCATTGAATGCCATCTGGTTATGGCATGGTTGTGAAGAGGAACGTGTATGCTTTCTGAAATGAGAAATGACTGTTGGAATTTAACAGCATTTTATATTTGCTGCTTCTGAAAGAAAACCTAAAACCTAATTCCAAGTTAAGTGCCTGGACATCACTTATGCAATTATTTCTAAGTCACTGACAAGCTCTTAGTACAAGTTTAATATCTATTCTTCTTTTAATAATTCCTGGATTCATAAACAGTTCTGTGCATAGAGTTTGCCTGGGCTTATTTTTTGAATAAGTGAATTCAAGGTGACAAACATCCAAGTTTGAGTATTTTGATTCTTAGCTGAAATATCTTAAAACATTCTTGAAAGACCGTTTTAAACTTTCTTGGATGAAGTGTGCTGTGCCTTGGTGCAGAACCCTATATTTTATCTGAACTGATGAAGTTAGAAGGAAGTTTTGGTAAGATAAAATTCTCTTCCAAAGCCTTATTAACTCTCCTAAGTACAGTATCATAAAATTAGAGAAGTGTTTCATTTAAACATTAAACCTTTCTAAAAGGTTTTAATTAGCAATTTAATGATCAATGCAAAGGAGAATGGGACTGTGTTTGTCCATTAAATTAAAGGAAATTAAATTAAATAACACATTTTGGTTTTGTAGAGTGCACTCTTGTTGTGACAAGCGTGAATATGTTTCTGAGAGGGTTAATTAGCCTTTTGGCCTCTCTGCTTAATATTTTTGTCATTCCTCTGTGGAAGTTCCCGTGTGCCTCCCATCAGGATTATTGGAATTTGGAACCTTATCTATAATTGTCTACCAATAGGGGTGACATGATGTCTCTTCGCTGCATTAACTTTATCGTTCCCTGTAAAACATTAACACAGCAAAAATCTGATCTTGTAAATGAGACCTATGTCTTCATCTTGATCAGAGAAATGAAATTTGTAATTCAAATTAGAAAAGTTAATGAACTTAATGCACAGGCTGGAAAAAGTGTTGTAATGTGCCAATTTGGTCTGCCTATGGATGCTTCCAAACATTCCCATTAAGGTATTGATTGTGTCCATTTAACAAAGTGAAGGGGACAGTGAATTCCCTAATGGTTTACACATTACACCAAGAGTGTCTAGACCCCCAAACAAAGGAAACCCACTGAGATAAGCCTTAAATTTCCTTAAAAATTGAATTTAACAATGTAGTTATTAATGCCAGTATGCTTCTTTTGAAGACCAAAAGCTGTTGCAGGTAGAATAAACAGCCTTTTATGTTTCCTGATATCTATGAAGAATTTCATGTTCCCAAGTTGAAATAATGGGGAAGGTCTTAGCACTACAAATAACAACTAAGGTCTCCCATCACGTAAATGATGCCTGTAGCTTTATAATAACATTTTACCTGGAGACATAATGTTGTGATCATGATTATAGTTTGGAAATTCAAATTCCTCTCCTTGTACTTTCAGAACATTTTGTTTCTGCACTGGTTACCAACAGCTGTGGTTTTAGCTCCCAGCAGTAATTGGTGGTGGTGGTACGTGAAGGGTGTTCAGGCACCTCATCGGGTGATGGTGCACAAAGGTTTATTAGCGGAGTGTGGAGTATGACAACTTTAAAGGTATCTTGGGGGGTGAAAAAACCAAACAAGCAACCCCCCAAATAACCCCCCCCACAAAATAAGGACCAAAAAAAAGACCTTTTTCAGGTGGCTGTCTAGGAAAAGTAGTAGAGTATATCTTTGGAAAAGTGTCCTCTGTGATGCACGAGGTGGTTTCCCCAAGCACTTCTCAGTGAAGATGCCTTTGCCTGGACTTGCAGGCTGAAAGCCAAGAGGCAAAGAGTGACTCAGGCATCTATACCAGTCTGTCTCACAGAACCCACTGTGACAGTGGTCAGAATCTGCCAGGGCAGGGCTCTGAGTAGAGCAACACTTGGGATAGTTAGAAGCAGCAGTGCTTGTGGTGTGTGCTGATGAAAAGTCACAAAGGTTGCAAGGGGCAGTCAAGTTACAAAATTAGGAATGGAGGGCCGTGGGAATGTTAAGGTAGTGGACAGTGCTTTGTGTAGGAGATTTGATACTGTAATAGCCCCAGGTGATTTCTAGGTGATTTGTGTATAGAAGAGTTGTTTGCGAGCCAGACAGTAACAGCTGCTGCCTTAACGCCTCATGCTGAGTAGTAAAGTGAAGTAATAATCTACAACTGCAGTTGAAGATTTTTAGGTTTTTTGCAAGTTGTGAAGTGAGCTTCCTGATCGGTATTTTCTTTTTCCTGTGTTCAGGACTTTTGTCTCAGAAGATTCATGTCCCATGAGTTGTGATTAACAGGTTTTCTTGTCTTAAAAGATTCTATGTGCCAGCTTGTGATCATTTTACTGTTTCACCAGCCTAATTGTCTACAGTTTTAGGTTACTGGGTGATGTATAAATGTTTGTGGACTTCGTGTTCAACAAACTGTTTGGATTGCCAGACAGCATTTTTAGTGTGTAAACACATGGTAGTTCATCTTAAATAAGGTCAGTTTTTTACACAATATGCATACATTTCCTCTAAAGCATGGCTATATATAAATGCAAGCCTACAAGGGATAAGCAGTAAAAAGATGTAGTGATTTTGAATACTGTGGTTAAAGAAGAAAAAAAGTAATCGAGAAAGTAAACCTTGAGTGAACACAAGTAAATCAGTCAAACTGATGGGTGTAAGATACTTTAACATTAAAATAGATGGCTTTACAAAGACCCCAAAAGCTGCTTCCTGCATTTAAGTTTGAAAGACCTGGAAAGAGTTTGAAAGGTAGGCTGTGCTAAATGGAGACCTTGAGCAGCCGCGCGCTGGAAGGCAGAACGAGTCAGTGCAGTATTGATTGGAGCGCGGGGGGATAAATGCGTGGCTCCTGCCCTTAATGGAAGCTGATTGTTCAGGGACGTACCGGCAAGGCTGGTCGATTCTTTAGCTGTTGTTTACTGGGGAGGACGATATCAATTTTCCAGAGGGATGATTGGTGGGATGTCAAGGCTGTCACCCTCTTCTTCTCATCACTGACAGACAGCTGAGTGACAATTACAGTGATGGGACATTGTCTGCATTGGCATATACACCAGAGGATAACTGGCAAACAAAAAAAAGGCAGCAGCACTTTAAAAAAGATATAATCAGCAGTTGTCAGGACTAGTTACATATATGATGTCTGAATAACAAGGCCAGAGTGTCCTGCCTCAGACGCTGACAATAAACTGTACTGTATATTCCTCACTCCACACAGAAATTAGCTCTGGGAAAGTTATTGACTGTTGCTAGAAGTCATGGGCAATCTAATTGGGAATTAAGCATCAAGGGACTGTATTTTCATGCGCATTTTCCCTGAAAATAAGTGAGCTTTTCTGCAGAACTTCAGCATGGGGGAGCAGTGTTCTGAAGTGTATGCCGAGCCCTTTTAGGAGTCCTGTGTTGGAATTCCTTCTGACTATCCCAACAGTTAATCACACTGTAAATGCGGACTTTGTGTTTGTGTTGCATACTTAACCTGCCAGGCCAGAACACACAGACTAAGCTAAATTTTACATCTTGAAAGCCTTATTTTACACTATATAGACCTCTAGTAGGTGTACGTATGTACTTCTTGTGAATTAATATCTTGTAATAGCTGCAGGTCATTAGGCAAGAAACTTCGACCTGCTCATAAAAAATCACAGACAAAACTTAAGATTTCAGTGGCACGTGCGGAGAACTGATGAATCCAGTTGTGCATTGCATTAACAGCTGTCACTTCCTCTTGCTTCTGGAAGCTGAGGCAAGAATGGGGCTATCAGGAAAGAAAGACCCAAGAAATGAGTTAGATGTAGACATAAGTGTTGGATTTACAGCACAGAGCACATCTGGCTTATCTGCAATCAACTGTATTCTCCTCTTTACTGCTTTTCTTGCCACGCCTTCCAGAAGCTCTAGGTTGAGCAGACCTTTTCAAAGAGTGTTTTAGAGGTACTCTCTTCAAACCTCAATTGTTGTTTTGACAGTACACTTACATTTACTTCAAACTTTTACCTGGAATATACATCCTGCTGAGACTTTTCTCTGGTGTGTTTCCCAAGATCTCCTGCAGCAAGCACAGGAGAAGGCAGGGCTCTCAGCTCCCTGCACGTCACTTGCTCTGAAACAAGGAGAGATAATGGAGGCAGTGGTTTTAGGAAAGATCCTGTTCTTTCCCACAGGCCTATATTGCTGGTCCTGCCTATAATGGTTAAGAAAAAAAATGAAGTGGTGGTCAGTAGATAACCAAGTTGTGCCTCTCCAAAGATAAGTGTATTCATACACTTAAAGAATGTGAATGCTGCCTCTCAGACCTACATATAATCAGCAGAAAAAATGGTGCAGAGAGCCTTTGCAATGAGGAATCAACAGTCTGAATGCTTTTCAGGCAAAGGGGCACAGTTACTCGAACCCCATTGCTGTAGTGTTTGCACCTTCCACACCTACTGGAATTCCAAGTGCTGGCAATTTTCTCTACCTTGTATAATATATATTTACACAGTTGTAGGTGGTGTATGATATGAAGGTCACAAATGCTAATTTTCCTCAGTTTAGGTCCCTTTTTCTCCCATTTTCACTTTTTAATCACTCTTCATGTGGTAACTAACTTGCTTTGATATATTCATTCCTTTCTATTTTCTATTCCTTTTTTCCTACACGTTTTTTATACATGTATGTTCTTTGTAGTTTTGGCTGTATAGTGCATTTGTTTGCTACCTGCATTTTTCTTACCTACTACTTTAGCGTTAGCTAATGACACTGCTGTTTATGACAGTTCAAGTTTCTTTTTTTTTTTCTCTCGATTCTTGAATATTTAGTGTTCCTCCACACCAAGATAAGGTTGTATTGGAGAGGTTACAAAAATCTTTACCAGTAGAGGTCATGATCTGAGACCTGTTAGGAACAAGGAAAATTTCATAACAAGTTGCACCTAGAACTGCCTTCTGCAGTAGAGATACAATATGACATGAAGTTGGATGTCACCCAGCTCAATGACATTAGGGAATGACATCATACACTTATCTTCCCTTTTTCTTTTTTTTTTTCTGAAATTGTATTTTCCTTGAGTGCTTTTTTTTGGCTATGCTATGGCATTTTTCAGTTTGGTGCTTTGAAAGACCACGTTATAGCAATATAGGGATTTTTTTTTTTGTATTTTTATTTTAAACAACTGGTTCATCAGCCTGCAGAAAAATACCGATGCATGCGATTAATATGGAAGTTTATTTTTGATGAGTCTCATGAAAACACTAAATAAGTATGGTTATTAATTTCTTTTTTTCTAAGACACCAGCTAACTGATTTTGCACTGTGCTCATTAAAAATAGATACTTTGCCTTTCAGAAGGCTGTCTGGGAAACCTAAGGCAGGGCACGACTCCTCTGGGACACCATCAACTGACCATTCCATCAGGCAGGGAGAGAGTGGTCATGGTGCTTGTCAGAGCTGAAGTATATTTACTTCATCTCCCAGCAGATAAACATTTGCAAGGCAAATAATAAATTAGCCATTAATCAGAAGAGTGGCTGTGTTTGATGAACCCTGAATAGAGTGGAGATGTCAGGTAACGAGACAGAGTAAACTGACATTGTAGACTGAGCCCTGTGGAAATGACTGCTGGCAATTCTGAAAGCTTTTGTGCTGCGTTTTCAAGAGGTTCCCAAGGTTAAAGTAAAAGAAGACTGAAGACATTAGGCAACCAGCAGTTTCTAGTTTTCAAAATGGTAGAATTATGTAGTCTTTCACCTCAGTTAGATCTGCTGTGCTATTGCAACTAGATGTGACACAGAAAAAAAAAGAGGATTTTACAGACAAGGTACAGAATGCCCTATTATTACCAAATTATTCAAGGCATTATTCAAGGCATTTGCTCAGACTTAATGATCTCAATACATCTTCAGGTGAAAGTTCAGATTTCTGATTGACAGTGTTTCTTAAATATTAATTTCTATTACATTAAGTAGATTTTTTTTTGAGCATTTACAGTGTAAATAAGTGTTTTTCTCAAAACAGTGGAGGAATGCTACTCTGTTATTATCCAGGCAATTTTATTGAAGATTGGATGTGCTTTAACGGCCATACTTATAAACAGAACTGAAAATAATGGCAGAGTTTCGTAATTGCCATTTGTGGGTGCTTAATTTGAGCATCATTCAGAATTAGTAAATAGGGAAGCTTTAGATGGTCAAACTACTGAAAATTGGGCAGTTGGTGCCCAATTAGTCCAAATGAGTTTTGGTGTAAGTGTAAGCTTATAAATAATTTGAAAAGTAAAACATGTAAAATTTCCCAAACTGAAACAGGGTTTGTAGCACTTTTATTCTTAACTGACAGGCAAAATTGCCATCCTTGCAAATTGTACTTCAATTGTTTAGTCACTCGGTATGATCTCTACATTAGACATGCTCTTAGCTCTTGGGTGTCACAAAACACTGTTTGAAAAACAGAGCTGCACCTTTTTTCTTGAATGCATTTTTCCCTAAGCTAGATTACATACACTGTTGCAAGTTTTTAAAGTAATCAGAACATTCAAGACCTTTCATTTTCATCTTCACTCATTCAGCACAGTGTAGCTCCTACAAATGAGTTTGCAGGCTCTCAAAGGAACACCTTTAGTTTCTAAGATCAGCTGTGTTGTTGTTCATCTCAGTGCTTTCCTTGGCTCTTGAAATCCTTTAAGTCATTAATTTTGAATTAACACTTGTTCAGTTCATTAGCAGGACTTGAGGCAAACACCTTAAGAAAAAAGGTAAGCTATTGTGAGTGACTAGTTCCTTTCTCACAAGAGTAATAGATTTCAAAGGAAAACATTACTGATGACTTGTTCATTGCAGATGAGTATTACCTGGTGTGACTTCGGTTTAAAACCACCCCTCCCTGTCATTATCCCAGTTTCAGAAATGAGGGTTTTTTTCTTGGCAGTCATGTAGCTGACTTCAGAATAATCTGCGTGATTTTCTTTATTTGCTTTGAAAAGCAACGAGACAGTTTTCTACAGGATTGTTCAGAGGGGTTTATTTATTTTTTTAAAGAACCCTCCTCCATTGTGTTAACAGCCAAAGATCATCTCTGTCTCTAAAACATTTGTATTGTAACCCATCCTATGTGTTAGGAAGCATCATTTTGCTACTGCTGGAAATTGTGCTGCAGGTGAATGTCTCAGCAGGAGAAAGCTTTTCTTCCTACAATTCCAATTCTCTTGAAAATTGAAAATAGAGGCTTTATGAGAAAGAAATCTCTGAGCACGAAAGGTTTCTAATCTGTGCATACATAGTAAGAGTAAATTCGAGGGGTTTAGATATCAGAAAAAAACAAAGGAACAAAAATTCAATACAAACGTTTTTCCGTCTACATCATCTGGGATAGCTGCTGAAAGGCGCTTTTTGTTTGTTTTGGGTTTGTTTGGTTTTTTTATTAAACTGTTGTTTAATAATACACTTGCCTTAAGTTCTCTTGTCAGTTTTTGTAGGTCACAGAAGATCTTCCTCTCTTTTAATCTGCCTGTATATAGAAAAGAAAACCCACAGAGAGAGAAAGCGAGAGGAATTATTCTCAAATCTAGATGCCTTCTCTTATCTCTTGTGATCACAGCAAATCTCAACAGTCATTTATAATATAATAACATACTGTTCGTTTTTAGTCAGCAGTATGATTCCAAAATTAATGGTGACTCTTCAGATGTCAGTTTTCTGTGAGCTAGCCAGGTTCTTAACAGAGCCTCAGAATGTGAAACCAGGCTTCAATATCTGTTTTCAAATACATGATATCTGTGGGTATAATTATGAACATGTAATAATGGAAGCATTGCTTTGGAGTGAAGAGCTTCCTCCAATATTTTTCGTAATTTTTTTTTTTTGTTATAAAGCTGTTTTTCTTCACAGTGTAGTAGCTAATAAATCTGTGATTTGGGCAGAAATAGCTGAGGCCACAGAATGTGTGTGAGAAGCTCCTCATCAGATAACTGTCAGAAAACTGACCTTGAAAAGATAAGTCTGCAGATGAGTGGCCAGAAGACTCATGACTGAGGTATTTTGGACTCTGTCATCTTGTCTTTGGGAAGGATTTGAGTTTTGCTGTATCCAGACAAGGAGATCAAAGATTATTTATTCTAACACAGTGTTATTGCACATTGATATCAAAAGAAGAGAATCACATTTGCTTTTTCATGTTTTTTTCATTATTAAGCATCAGATTATTTTCCACAAAAGAATCTTCAAGTAAAATAATGACAAAATCTACTGATTATGATGCTCTTTTATTTAAAATATGGAAATATGGTTGTTTGATGCTTTATATTGTGGTAGAGGCAGACATCAGTAGACAAAAAAAAATCCCACAATTGGTTTGCATGTGTAGTTTTAAAAGTATTTGGAGATAAACTTTTCCTGTGGCTTTTTTGTTGTTGTTGTTTAATTGGTAGTGGTTTAGACACTAAATGGAATGGATGTTTCAGGCTTTTTTAATTGAATTTTGAAATCCTTCTTAAATTTACTGCCGCAGCCTTGTGCTTAGCTTTCTACAAACCCCTCTACTCCAGAGAAGAGTGAAGTGTATTCATATGTAGATAACATGCTGTGTATTCCTGACTGACTTGGTTAGGTTTCTGAAAATGGCCTTTAGGTTTTCTATTGTTCTGTTGATTAGCCAGGTTTAATAGAGGTTTGTGTCAGAGAAGTCTGAATGCCCAAAGCCTTGTCCTTTACAGAAAGATATTTTAATTCTTTGTGGCTTAGAAATTTGTCACTAAATGGAAAAAAGCAAGATTTTAATATTATAACAGCATGATAAAAACAGTACGTGCATTATGCATCAAAATAGGATTAACCTTGGTGTATTTGTACTAAGTCTGACAGAGGAAATATTTTGCTTAGCTACCCAAGAATTCACGTCTGTCTTGTTCTCAACGCACTTTGCACTGGTGTTAGTGTCTCAGGATCACCAGCTTGTATCTATCAAGTAACAAGCTAGTTTAAATTTCTGTTCTTTAATTTATTTCAGACCTTTTCATAATTTTCAGGCTTTTACATAGTCACTCTTCTATTCTGATTGCATAATGGTAAAAGAGAGATTATAATTTTTCACTATCTAATCAGTAGAGGACAGGAACTATATTAGCCTGAATGGTGCAGAAAGCATCTCTTTATTTTAATTTTTTTTTTTTTGGCAATTTTGAGGGTAAATAAGAGAGAATTATGATAATGAAGAATATGCTTTTTTAAATCTTAGTTATCCAAGTAACAGAGAAACTGGGCTGATGTGAAGTCTTAGCCATTAATGTAGAAAACTCTAGTATAAACTTAGGTAAATTATACAGTTACTTTCCTATCAGTATCACAAAATATTTACCATCACAGTATCAAGTGGTGGTTTCCCACAGACATCTCGGCTTGAGGCTGACTGAGCATGTCACAAACTCTGTTCAGCCCAGCCGTGGCTGGATATCAGCTCTGGAAGCTTGGGCCCTGTACCTGCTCTTGCCATCTATGATTTCCCTTTGGTCTTTTCTTGGCTCTGATCCTTTGTTTGTGAATATATGTCCTGGTGGATTGAAGGCCTGATAAGTTTGTTATCTTCCTTTTTTTCTTATTCACGTTGCAAGCAAAGTGAAACAGAATGCACCTGAAGGGAATGTTGTGTTACCTGAAAAACTAATCTGACAGCACACAAACATTGGGGAAAGGCAGAAATTGAGTCTATTGTGCTTTATGAATTGGTAAATAAAAGTGTCTGTTCTTCTGCCTTTGTTTCTGGTCAGCTTTGGGAGAAGAGAGGCCACTGTCTCTCTGGTCTGAATTTCTTGAAATCGTAATTCAGCAAATTAACTTCACTTCCCAGGTTCACTGAGTTTATTAGGAAATCTCCACAGTTAATCCTGCTTTCTTTCTTTGTTAAAATACTAGCTCATAATATCTAGGTAGTCATTTTTATTTAGCCTTCTCACTGACTAATCTCTAAGCTTCAGTAATGTTTAAAAAGGCAGAGAAAGATAGTGTGGAACTTTCCAAGTTAATTCAGGTGTCGTTTTAAAATTTATTTTTGTTTTGTTTTTTCCTGATGAGCCAGTGACATGGTATAATTATACATATTGCAAAACAGGGCTCTGTACAACAAACTCAGTAGCTTTTCATTCTCTGCTGATTCACCATGATTTTACTTTCCCAGCAGCAAGTTTTTGTAAGCCCCATTAGAATTAGTGGAAAATATTCATATGTATTGTAAGAAACCCATAATAATTTTTCTTCTCTTGTTTTATCCCTGTTGCGTCTGTTTCTTCACAAGTGTGCTCTAATACGAACACTTTCCTTTGTACCTGTCACCATCATGTGTAGAAAAAAATCAGTAAACCTTGTTAGTTGATAAATTACATTTTCATTCTCAAAGTCATCTGATTACAGTTTTCAGTTAAAACTTTCAAGGTACCTTAAACACTTTGGAAGTTTTTAGCTGTTTGACCACCTTTGGCTCTCCTACAGAAGAGTTCTTAGCTTCATCACCAATTTTTGGTCTTTTCCCCATACACTGAGGACTTTTGAATCCTCCACGTGTTGGGGGGAAAAATAGGCAAGTTCCTACATCCTCACTGCAGCTCAGCTGCAGGTTTGAGATCTCTCCTCAGGGACACTGCAAAGAGAGGGCTCCTGTGTCCCACGTGAAAACTCCCAACAAGGAGCTCTCTTGGCTTAAGCTGGTTTAAGTTACTCATCTCACTTCTGTAAACACGTTTGCTTCTCTTTCTCCTTTGAGAGGAATTTGCCACTACTACAAATGCAATTTGTATTTGTTGAAAGAAAAGACCTAAGTGCCAGTCTTTGTGAGGGAATTCTGTGTTATCTTCTCAGTGGAGTGAAATGGATTCCAGTAGTGGTAAAACAAAAAGAAAAGGAAAAAAAAAGTCATGTGGAGAGTGAACAAAGGGGTTTTTTAAACAGCTTTGTGCTTTTAGAGGCTTTGTCCCATCCACTCTGACTCCTGTTTTCCTTCACTCGGGTTAAGGGCAGACCTTCCCCTAAAGCAGGGCAATAGCTTTTACCTGTGGGGGATATCAAACATCAGTCAAAGATGCACTGTGATACATTTTTTTCACCTTTGAATCTCATCCTTACTTGAAATCACGTTTAGCCTATGCAATTTGAGACATGCTTCCGTGGCTGGGAGGAGGCTAAAAGTATGGTATTTTATAAATGGCAATTCTGTGTGTTGGCTTTACCCATACCACAGAGCAGTTATAAAGCAGACCAAAATGTGTACCTCGCTAGTTTGCCCTATTCCAGCCTCTGTAAACTGGATCAGCAGCTGCTTTCCTTATAATTTGTATGAACTGTGCATCCCAACTGGATGTTTCCAGAGGTTTTGAGACTGTAATATTCCCTTGCCATTACTGAAGCAGTGGTTTTTGAATTACTGTGTATTTTCTACAAAAATAGAGTAGAAAGTGTAGTAGAAGGGAATTTTTAGAAGGGGCAGGCTCTGACAGCTGCAGAAGAGCAGCCTGTCTAGGTCAGCCTGTGCTGTAAGTTGCAGCTGAGGCGACTGTGCTGAGGAGATAGAGTTGCTCTAGCTGCAGTCCATTTGTAATGAGATAAGGAATACTGACAGGAACACTGAGTTAGTGGCTCCCCTCCAACAAGAGCTATTGACTGAACATTAGGTTTTGCATGAGATGGTGATGCAGTCGATAAAAGCATCAGGCCTTGTTTGGAGTAACACCACCGATTACTGCCTAATTTGCTGCCTGGAAGTGAGCCACGGGCATTTCAGCCTTGTGTTTAGTGTTGATGAGATCTAGAGCGAACATTTAATCTTATGTTTACTAGCAAACCGCTTGTAACGAGGATGCAGCACCACAAAAGGGTAACTCTCTGATGGCTTTCCAGCAGTCAGGCTTTGTTTTAGCAGTAACCCAGTTCAAAGCTGCAACTTGATAAGGATTGTTCACTCTATAAGCTGTAGCTCAAGGCAATCTGTTCAACCTTTGATGGGTAACTTTTTTTTTTTTAAAGGTATGTGTGATGTTTACCTGCTGACTAAATCACAGTATTCTTTTTCCAAATTACAGCAGTCCCAATTCTTCAAGGTGCTCTAGAGGGAAAGGGACATCTATTCATCTTTATAGTTTCACCGCTGGGAGTCCACAGTTGCCACGGGCACGGAGTTTGCAGAGCTCTTTTGCCGACCTCCTCCTCTTTACTTTGACAGATTTCTTATCAATAGCGCTTTATCAATGCTGTTAGAGTTTTAGATTTATTCATGAGTGAATTAATTTGAATTTGCTGTTGTTGTGTCTAGAAAGTTGCTGAGCATGTACAGGGGATATGTGATTTGATTTGCATCAGGACTACAGGCTAGCAGTGTTTAGCTGAAATACAATTTGAAGTGTGAGCCAGCAAATGGCAAAGAAAAAAAAGACAGGAGAGGAGAGAGAACAGTAACTGAAGTAATTTTTAAACACCTTTCAGGAATGCATTTGTGCAACTTCAGTGTAGTGCTCTTCCCAAGAAATTGGTGAGTTCAGGTGCCTGACAGAGAAATCTCGTTCTATGCTATGGCCACAGGACCAAAATACAGAAAAGAGGTTTGGTGCAAAAGTCAGTTTAGGAGACTGGGGATATGAGGTTTTCCACTCCTTGGCTTTCCATGCGTTCATAATGTGTTTTTCCTATCCGGTGGTGATTTGGATCCTCTGTGCAATGAAATATCCAAACTTTAAATAATTACAGTAGGAAAGAGTCGTACCACAGACAAAGCAAAGAGAGTTCCCCAAATCATCACTAACCCTAGCTGCGGTTTAAATCCTTCAGAAGAGGTTAAGTAACATCTGTTTAGGAACCTTACCAGTTTCATTACAGTTGGCCAGTCTCCCTAAAGATATCCTCCCTTATCATTAGGCATTTGAGGAGGTGCTTTTTCCTGTATTTTAATTCCTGTTGCATGAAAATTGAGTTTCTGCTCCTGTTCTATGGGGAAGTTGAGCAATCTTTGTACAACCTATGACTTCTGACTAATTCTACATATTGTTTAGCACCATGGGATTTGTGTTTGATACCGCTTTAGCTAAAAGTCAATCTGGATTTGAAAGTATTTGTAACATTATGTAGCTGCTCTGAGGGTTCTGTTCGGGCTTAAACTACCCTGTCCATTCAGTGAGGTCGTTCATGAAGCAGTCAGTTTTGCCAGCCCCCCTGTAAATCTGCTGGTAGCCTCTGTTTGCCTTCAGAAATGCTCCAGCCCTTTCAGCATGGGAAAGCAGTCACGCTCTGTCCAGTCCATTGGCATAACTTCTTAATGACTTTTTCTGCATTTATCTGAAACTTGAAAAAAGATATGCTGTAGCATGTGAGCCTTTGGTCTGTCATTTCCGCGTATGCTGAAACCATTCAAACGCAGTCACGTTTCATGAAGGATGATGCTTGTTTTCATGTTTTGTGTGAATTGTGACTAATAGGGGGTTTTCAGAGTTACTTCAAAAAGATGTGTAAACCAGAAGGGGCTCGCATAAGCTCTGAGTAGGGTAGAATACAAAGAGCAAAATGACATGAGTTTAAAGTAGGGGGCTTGGTTAGGTTGTTGAACACTCATCAGAGGTGGAAAACTGGAAAGGACTTATTTTAAAGTCCAGAAGCCTGAGAACAAAAGTCCTGAACTATCCTGAAAATGCTGATCTAGGAAAAGGAATGTTTTGTGGGAACAAGAAAGGAAACTAATTTAAGGAAAGACACACTGGTCTGATATTGTGTGCTTGTGGGAATATTTCCTGATGTGTAGCCAAGAACATTAGTGTAGGTTTGGGTTTTTTTTAAATTACCTCTATCTCTGTGTCCACTGCACAAGAGAGTATAAGCTGCAACCTGGCCCTGACAAAGCCTATCCAGAGATGGGACTCCTGGGAGAAAGTGCTTTTAATTTTCCCATTTACTGTAGAGGCTCAGTGTAGTTTGGATATCGCCACTCCAATAGCTGGGTGGGTGGGTTGGATGAGCTGATTTCTCTTGATGATTGGCTCTAATTAAGAGAGGGCTTATGCACAGCAATACACCAGAGAAGCCACAGACTAAACCAGCACCACCATGCTGCTGCTGCTGAGATTAAGTGATACTGTTCTTCCTTTTGCTGGAGGGCAGTGTTTTCCTCAAAACAGAATATCCCTGAGCTAGTGTGGGCGATATTAAACTCATGCAGATGTATTCAGGCTCTTATAGCTGTTCAGTGTAATGATTTAATTAAATTAATTAAGCCAGAACAGTACTTGAGCACTGAATAATTTATCAAAATAGATTTAAGGGGAGAATCAAAACAGTATGTCTCTCCAGATTTTGTCTGGCGTAGGGGAGACTTTGTTGTGCTGTGATCACCCTCTGTAAACATGCGGGCCCTGGACAAAAGTCCTGGAAGCAGTTGAGGTGGACTCCACGGGAATCCCTGCTCAGTGCCTGTAAGGTGGTGTACAGAATTTAGAGGCAACCTGCAATGATTGTGTAATGAGAGTGTACGTGAAGAGATGTGACACAGCACAGGGGGTGGGGAGCATGCCCAGGCTGAGATTTCTTATGAGGAAATGATACACAGAGTTGTGTTCAGAAGCCCCCATGGTCTGGGGGAAAGCAAGGGAACGTTTACTGAACACTCTGAGAAGATTGGCAACATCAAAAGTGCCACCGGGGGTGGGCTGGGACGACTGGTCCTTGTTAAGCTTTTCAGGCCACTGTCAGGATGAGTGATGTGTGATGGACTGTTGGATTTTCTTGAGGCTCAAAAGTCCCAGACTGAAACAACAGTTTTGATGAAGCTTGCACTTCCAGCTTGCTGGACTTTGCTGGTATAAGATTTTTCATTTTATTAGATGTGTCATTTTGTGTGCTTTATGACAGTTGATGCTTGTAATAAGACTTAATTGAATGTCTAATCATTAATTACATGCACAACTGATGAAAAGTATGTTGGTAGGGCCTACAGGAAAGAGGAGGAGTTGTACTGCAGGAAACATTGATATTTTTCTTGAAATGGATTGCAGCTCAGTTTTTGTCACAAACATTTTAAACCTAGTGTCCTTATTCTGCTTTTGACATTTCCTGCTTTTGCTTTTGTTGCTGCACTGTGCTCTGGTCAGTTCCTGTTTTTTTTCTGGAAGAAACTTCAACTGTGTTTCACAATGAAGTTGTATGTCTGCTTGTGTTTCATGCTTACCTATATCCATACTTATCAAAGATATGCACACTAAATAAAACCTGCTAGTTCATCTGAAGGTCTGGTCAGTATATAGTGATAACAGGCAAGAAAAGTGCAACCAGACAGTTTTATTATTAGAGCATATGCTTTTTTGTGTTTTTACATTTTACATAAGATTTACTTTATGCTCTTACTAGTCACTAAAATTCACTTGCCACTGACATACAGCTGTCCTTAGAGTGAAAGGTAACCCTTTAATAGCACCTGTACAGGAAGTAAATATGTGTACTTAAGAATCTCCTGTAGCTTCAATTTATTTCTGAAGAAAGCAGATTGTAACTAGATAACTTGGAATTTGGATCCTGAGAACAAATTCTGCAATAACAAGAGGACTTTACCAAAACCCCCAGGGCTTTTCAGCACTGCAGTGCTGCTCCACTCCAGCCCTGAGGTGTAGACTGAACACCACATTGGCTCTGGTTCAGGCTCTATTGAAGTTCATGGGGGAAAGAAATCCCCTGCTTTTAACGGGCCTCAGGTCTGTCCCTGAGAGGGAATAGTGTCAGCTTTGAACCATGAAAGCGCTTCCTGGTGCACCTGTGTTTTCCTTGGAGCGCTCCCATGCAAACACGGTCTTGCTCAAAACTGTGAGATCCGAGATCAAAGCCCAGGGCAGAACGGCTCTGGAGGCAGGAGCTGAGCAGAACCAGCCACAGTGCAGTGGCTGTGCAGTGGAGTTTCCTGTGGGAAACCTCGTCAGTCCTCCAGAGGTGATGGCCTTGAGGAAAACCACAGCCAAGGGAAGAACTCAAGTGATGCTGGGCTGGAGGACGCTTCCCTGTTGTTGGGGCAAAGGATGCACATCACATCTGTGTTCGTGACCCTGGGGCTGCAAAACCAGAAGCTTGCAGGCTGGATTGACAGTGGTACCAGAAAGTACAGCCTTCACACTTCCCACACTTTCCTCACTTTCCCCTCTCCCACGTAACCTCTGAAACTCTGAGAGAGGTCATTTTTGTTTTGTTTGGGTGGTTTTTGTTTTGTTTGGGTTTTTTGTTTTTGGTGGTGTCTTTTATAAATAAAGATTAGTAGGATTAGTTACCTTCTGCAAGTAATTGCAGAGTAAGAAACCTTGCTAGCATTTCCAATTCCTGTAGAACAAACATTGAAATCTAGTGACCGTGACTGGCTATGCAATCTCTAGCAAAGATTCTGTCAATTTTCCTTTAATCCTTTATGACTGTGGCTTAACTCCTGATATAAAGATAACTGCTGCTCTACAGGGCTACTTTTTGCAAACTTGTGATACTGAACTGTATTAAATCTGTCTGAACAACCCTATGCCCAGAATGCCTATGGGTAATTATCATCCTGTTCATTAAGATTGGTGTAAAGAATAATTACTCTAGAGGCATCCATATCACTGGACAACACACCTGCATCTCAAGAGACAATGGCATTAATTGTCAAGTGTGTATTTTTAACACCCTGCACAGCTTACCTCAGCCTGCTTTGCAAAATCTAAAATCAGCAAGTAACTTAGTTTTCTTTCAGTGCTTTGTGGACTGGAAACCGTGAGGATTTTAATTTCCTGAAAGGGATAAAAGAACCCCCCAAAAGCAGCCATCAGTGATCACTCTAAAGCTAGTGAAGTGTGGAAGCAGCATGTTCACTGAAGACAGTTTCTTCTTGTCCTGTATCCACCCTGTATTATTTTTTGGTGATGAGTTTGCATTCTTCATACCAGATGGCATATTTGTTCTGCTATCCATCATATCTTATAGTGTATTAACCTGAAATATTTTGTCAGTAAATACTTTTGTTCACCAACAAAACTCTGTCAGTCTTTTGATAAAAAAGGGGAAAAATGACCTGTGTCGTCATCATCTTCACTGTGAATGTATTGTGGGAATTCTCATGTGAAAGAGTAAAAAAATTATATCAGAGGTGTTCATAATGTTGGTTACAGTACTAAACCATAAAACGGGAACTGTGTAATTGCACAGTGTTTCTAAGAGTTCTTTTTGTCTTAATTCCTCAAGGGCACTCCTTTATTAAAGAGGTTTATTAATGATTTGTTTTGTTTACAGTGCACGAAGGTAGTGTCTCAAATTATTCTGATGAGTACAAAGTTAGGAGCACATTACCTGTTTAAAATCTTTTTGAGACTATGACCTACAAATGAAGGCTTTTACCATTTTGTGCCGTGTGCTTTTTGTACAAAGAGTGGCAGCTAGATAGTTCACCCGGGAAAAGTGCACCTGAAGTCCCTAAACTGCAGACCCTCATGGTTTTGAAGTGAACCTGCAGATGGGAGTGAATTTGTATTGACAATTTTAATAGTGTTTAACTTCAATTAACAATTAAGTACATAATTCTCATAGCAAAGCCTCTGGCATGGCAATAGTTTTTATCTGTAATGAGTGTAAAAAGGACTAAAATTGAAACTGGATTATAATGTATTCTTTTCTAATTTGATGGGAAGACTAAAAGCCAACTGAAGATTAATCATCAAAACTGTACAAAATTTTTCTTCCCCTTTTGAGCTCAACTATGGGATTAATAATCAGCAGGTAGAGCCACCGATATTTGAAACAAAATTCTGACTTCCCCTGATCAATAATGTGTGATAGAATCTTCTTTCATATGCAAAATGACATGTTGGAATTACAGAATGTGTTCTGAATCGTGCCTATGCGTGGACATCCCCAAATGTGAGGCAATATAGTGATGAAGGTGAAATTGCTGCATTAACTTGGTTTGCCTGAAAAGAGCTGCTACCTGCCATTGTAGTATGTTGTTGCAGAATTAATTCTCACAGGAGTCTGCACGATTTCATTAGACAAGAGGTTTGTAGAATTTAAAGTAATAACAAGGAATGTGTTGTAATGAAAAACCACGAATAACAGTATTGTAGATTTTCAATGACCTAAATGAGGCCCAAGTGAAGATAGTAGTGTATTTAGAATACAAGAGTTTGTTTAGTAAAATTGTGAGCTAGATTACTTGTCATAACCTACAACAGAAGATTGTAGATATTTTAAAGTCTTTTCAGTATAAGAAAATATCAGACTATATAAACTTAAAATAGTGTAAATTACTGTTGCAAAGGTTTAAAATCATAGTTAATGCCTTAAGAGCTAAAGTAGTCTAACATACCTTTCTCACAAATTCATGTGTGTCCAAACAACTACTTTGCATACCCACAAAATTTGGTGTGGCAGAAGGTTCCTCGTTTGCTTTGTCCTGGCTGTTCATGACAACACTAAGCAAATCTGAAGAAAATGACCTGTTCTTAGAGACACAGTTAATAGAGGGCATTGTTTGAAACCTTTTATGTCTAGCCTGCTTATTTAGTCATCCAAGTTTTGCTGGTTTTTAAAAATTACTTGTTCTGGTAGCAAACCCAATGGAAACTGGATTTTGGTTTTTCAGGGAGCTTTCTGTAAGAAAAGACATGGAAGAAGCAGTGCCTGCATTTGCTAAGCCCTGGCAGACACAGGGTCCCATTGCAAGAGGGCTTTTCATATAATTGATCTGATCAATGGTATATTTAAATAAAAATTAAAAATCCTTCCCACATAATTCCTGTTACTAGTTTTTTGAGGAGCTTGAAAAGGGAGTTGTGGTTGTATTGCAAGCTCTGGGCTTTGCATTTTCTACTTTTCGTGTCTTTAAAAATCTACCTTAGCTATAGGCATTTTCCATCTTTTTCTTTTTTTCTGCTTTCTTTCTCGTAACAAAATATAATTTTTTTAGCTCACATAGACCAGCAGCAAAAAGAGGTACTGATATTACTGTTGCTGCAAGTAATTCCATGATCTTTACTATTAGATTAGCAAGTGACCTTATACACAGAAAAAGGTTGCTCACAGGCTGTTTTCTTCTCTTACTACAGGGCTTCAGGGCTGCTTGTCAGTATTATTTCTTCCTGGATGTGCAAATTGTTTCAGAAAGCCAATAACTGTCATAAGAAAATGCAAAATTCTTCTGTGCAGTGTGAATTTCTCAGGGTTTTGCTTGTCCATTTCTTGATTTACATACCTGTCTGTAATAAAATATATAAAATTAATAGTGCAAGTTTGTTTTTCAAGTAAGTACATGTTTTCAAGGACTGGCAATTCCCTGTATTTTGAATATAAGAATGTGGGGTTGAAGTTGTAATTGGTTTGACCATTTTGCCAACCATTCCTCACAATCTTTTCAAAATAGTTTTGTAACTAAATCAAAACATGTAATACAAAAATTGCATGAAGGAGCTGTAAGCTGTTTATATATATTTATATTATAGAAAACACTTTACACATTTCTAGAGTAGTAGTATAAATGCAAAAGATTAGTAATTGAACACGACTGCACTTTTATGATAAACTGAAAATGGAATGAAGCATCCCAGAGACTGGAGAAGTATGTCATTGTGCAGCTTTGAAAGCTACTTTGTGTTTCATTGGCAGCAGGTGAAGTAACACGTTAAGGAGTGTGACTACCCAGCCATACAATGTTCCCTTAAAGAGCTGTGATTTGTAGCTTATTCAACCAGAAATTTCCTAAGACAAGGATAATCATTCTGAAAGCAAAGTACACAAAACCTGACCTACTAGCCCCTTTTTTTTCTGTAAGCTTTTATCTCACAATTCATCTGGGGAGTGGGAGGGAGAGAATTCTATCTACTGCTCAGACAGACTGTCATAATTTCTGCTCAGAGTGCAGCAGGGAAACACTGCCACGTTTGCTATAGCACACAAGAACAACCTCAAGGGGCACAAATCTGAATAGAAAGAAAGAGTGTTATTGCCAGATGTACCTTTGGTCTTTGCCCTGCCTGAAGACTATAGGAAGGCATCATGAGAAAGGGAGACAGAGGAGACAATTGCTGGACAATTTCTGCATTTCTCCAGGAATGGTCATGTCCCTTTCTAGCAGTTATGTAGATGCTGTGCAGCAGGGATAAGTTGAGGAGGGGTAACAGAGCATTGACAACAAGCAAATAATTTTATTTTGCCACCTTTTTTGGAGTATCCATCCTCCTGAAAAGTATCTGAAGGCAGTAAGGTGGTCCCGCCCACCTCCTGCCTAGAGCTGGATGGTGTTTGTTGTAAAAACAGTAATCCTTCATTCCTCAGATCTATTGATCTCTTGGAAAAAGAAAAAAAGAAAAAAGCTCTTATTGTGAATGAGGACAGCTCTTCCTTGCCTGCTCTGGGGTAAAGTTAATTATAGAAATGTTTCAATCCCTTTGGGAAGGGCAGTAAAAGAGTAAAATGGAGCTCTGAATAAAGATTCCATTTCAGCTTGGAAGCTAAGGAGATATTCGTTATACAGCTGTATAACTGTAGTGCTTATCCCTTGCCTCCTGGGTAGGTGTGAGTGAAATGAAGAATAAATTTCATTTTTATGCTTGGAACCAGCATAGGTTAGGTGCAGAGTAACAACCTTAGTTAACCTTCAGCATTCCTTTCTAGGAAGAACAGTGTTCCTTTTTGTGCGTGTCAACTTGACACTGTAACCTTAATAATTAGAATATGTATGAAGGAAAAAAAAAACGGGAAAAGAAAGAATTAGAACAAAAGCAATAGTGTGAGACATATCTGGATTCACAGTGCCGTGTGCTAAACCAGATAAGTTTTTTTTTCTCTTTAGTGTCAGAAAAAGCATTGCCTTTCATCCTTGAAAAAGCATAGGCTTTCCATTATTGCTCCTCTGTTCTCCCAGCATCTCCTGTCTAGTTCTGTGGCCACAACTCATTTTCAGGTCTCTTAACAGAACTGACTTGTGTGTTCAGATTCTGCCTCTCCTGGACATCACAAATCTTTTAGCTGGCTGAGTCTGGTCGTGTCCCAGGCTGAGGCTCTGCTGGAGTGTTAGGAGGTCTCGTCCATTTATGAAGAGAAACCACATAACCAGGCTTGTGCTTTCACAGGTCTCTTCCCCAGTGTTCTTTCATCCAAAGCCTTGATGCTTTTCATTTTAAGTTCAAGACTTAGCTTTTTTTTTTCGTGTAGTAACTGTTAGTTAAGGATGCCCTTTGCATCGTGCTACTAACCCTTAATACACTTTGGGGTTTTACTGGAGAGAAAAATAACCACTAACCCAAACTTGTTACCATTTGACCAAGGAATGAGTCTGCTGACAAAAGCATTCTTTTGTTGGGGAGAAATAACCAAGCTTACAGTGGAACAAACTTAGTTTGTGGAAATTGTAACAGCCAAAATCAAAAGGGAGTTTTTGATCAGACCCATGGGATTTTGCCATAAAGCTAAATTGTACTTTTCATCAGCAATTGGCCCATCTTCAGCATTGGGCATGGCACTTCACATTTTGCTATCTAAAATCATCCATTATTTTCTTCCATACTGTGAAGCATACACTGAATGATGATGCTCTACCTTCATTCATTTTTGTAGTGCCAGAACTTCATCCAATGGTACTTAGGCAAAAAAAAAAAAAGAGGTAATTTAAAAATAAAATGAGAACCTTTGCAACGCAACATTACTGTGTGGATTTCTGGATAAAGTAATAGAGTTGGAGTATAATTTTTCACACCTTTGGAGAAGGTGTTTTTTGAGAAAGCATATTAGTTCCTTTTTCCTTACACACATATTTAAAAAACATAAAAAGTTTCTATGAATGAAAAGCATATAAACTACTGCAAAAAGAGTCAGGTCATGAACCTTCACCCTGATTTGTAAACTACCATGTTTCAGCCCTAGGTCTCAACTTGAGCGGAAATTGCTAATTGTAGAGTTAGTTCATGATGCTGCTAAATGTCCACCAGGGATTATGGTGAGATCACAAATCTCTTCACTCATGACCTCAGACAGACAGGAACGTTGGCCTCCAGAGATGAAAGGTTCCTGTGCAACCCCACTGCTGCCATCTCCCCATCCTGATCTCAGCAAAACCAAGGATTGTCACTGCTCTGTGGTTTTAGTATTAGATAAGTGTGAAAACAGAGTAGCTACATGGCAAAGAAAAACAAGAAAATGTGGACCAAAACGATTGACATAGGGAATAAGGAAAATTTATGAGGCTCAGTTATGGGAACACAGGACACTTGTTTGTTTCTCGCAATTCTGTGTACTCAGATGAATCTACGGAGATCCAGAAAATGACCAGTTCCTTTTATGATTAACAATCAAAAAGTAAACAACCAAGCAATTTTTTTTTTTTTTTTAAAGAATCCTTGCTCCTGGTAATAAGAATTACAGTGGCTCTTTAAATTTTTTCCAGTGTGATGTTAGTAAAAGTGACTAGTAAAATGTGCTAAACAAAGGCAGTAAAATTACATTTTCCTCTTCAAAGATGGTGACCCAATGACTCAGAGCACAGCTGTGGACATGACTAAGATCTTGGCTTAAATGGAGATGGTGCTCATGTCCTTAGCAATGAGTTAAATGAAAGATCTGAGAATTTTTACAAATTAAATAAATTTAACAAACCTAGCAAAATGTACTGTGTAAGGCTTATCTGATAACAAATTTTCTAATATGAAATGAACAATAAATAGAAGAGAGAAAATTTTAGGTGATTTATTTAATTTGGCCTCAAATTTATCGTGTCCCTTTTTTTGCAAAATAACATCAAAGCATTATATGTTACATGCAAAATTAATGGCTGCACTAATCTTGCAGATGATTATTCTTCATTTTAAAGTGTGCAGTGAGCAAAACAAAAAGGACCATTTATCAGGACTGTTGGATGGGAGATGATGGATCGCTGTGTAAGGAATGATACTCTACTATGTTGAATCTACCAGAGTGTTTTCACTCCACGTGTGTTTTATGTGGTGGGGTGGGGTCACACAAGACCCTTCTTGCATTTCCACATCAATATGTGGCAGTCCTGGAATGGGGGGCTTACAGAGAGCCCAATCTGATCCCATCGTAGCCTGGTGAGGTGTTGCTCCTTGTTTGGCATGAGGTGAGGCTGCAATTTAAACCAAAACAATGGGCATGTCTGCCTCGTTGTTGCATTGGGAATGGGAATGGGAATGTCAGGAGGAGACTGCTGGGAACAGTAGAGGAGGTTTAAGGTAGTTATTAAAGATTTTGATGCTGTTAGGTTGAATGAGCTCTTTTATAATTTAATAATGTTACTAATCTTGCAAGTATTTTTTTTTTTTAAATAAGCATGATTAGCAATTTGAACCTTAATTTATGATTTAGGAATTTGCTGTATCTCTTGTAGTAGCAGAGAAAATAACTTCATTAAATATGAAGAGATCTTTTTGAAATGTTCAAAACATAATGACTGTTTTTCTAGGGTCTTTAGGACATTTGCCAAACCAAAGCACTTCATCAGATCTGATTGCCATGGAAAGCAAGATTACAGACATTTCATAGTTAATGTGCAGGCTTTAGAATAATTTCTAAATATACTTTTTAAAAATGAAAAATCAATTTAAATAATAATTTGTTTTCTTGTCAAACACTGAAAACTGTCTGAATGGATGGTAAATTCTTTATAAGGAAACCTTGCTTTATTTTTCCAAGGCTGTGCATTCCCTTAAAGTTACAAATTAAAAAAAAAAATCCAGTATGGTTGCACTTACACTTTCTTAATGGAGCACAAAACCATCATTTCCTTGTAAAAATGAGATGAACCTTAAGCAAGCTTGTTAGTTGTGCTAACAAGTCAATTTTGTTAATTCCTTTTTCTTGACAGAACATTCTTTGAAGATTGTGAAAATAAATCGATACAGAGTGGACAGAGAGGTATCAGGCCTCAACAGAAAAGCATTTAGCCACATGATTAAGTCTTTTTTTACATACTAGAACATCTCCCATCCACCCTGTGCTTAATTTAGGTCTACTATTTTTTTTTTTTTAATTCAGTGTATGGTTATTGTTCCTAATTGTGTGTCTAGCAGAAGCTTCTGACGTATGTATTTTGGCAGTGCTTCATTTCCCCTGTGCTGCTCTTTCTGAAAATGCACGTTTGCCAGCACCTCCACGGTTTCTGCCCTACCCTGTTCATAAATCTCATCACCCTTTTTATGACAACTGAAAGGATAACTTTTGAGGCAGCATTCACTTGGTGGCCGGTGCATCTCTATTTTAATGTGAGTTATGCCACTGCCTACTGTAGGCAGCCCTTCCCACGATCGGAAGTTTAGAGGAAGATGTTTATAATGTATGATGCACATTCCGCTACTTTAATGAGATACTGCTCCTCTGGTATGTAAAATCGACGTGAATATTTATGAACCAGACACAAAATCTACTTGCCCACCTTTCATTATGTTGATGAAATTGTAATGAAGCTTCACTCGCCTGTCGAAAAGTTGCTTCCCTTGGATGGATCAGCAAAGAGAAATTTCGCAGAGCAATTTGTCCGGGTTTTCTATCCGAGTAAGGAACTCTCTGCTTTCCAACTCCGACTTTACACTGTGGTTGGAAAGATTTGCTGTAGTTGTTGTACACTGCCTGTAAAATAGGTGATCAGAAAGGAGGACAATTCGGGCCATGTTTAAGCGCAGGATGGAAATGCCTAAGCCCTGGCGCTCCGCCTCTTGTCTCACCCGAGGCTCATTAAGCCGCATCCAGCGCTAGCGCCCGCTCTGGAAGGCACGGTGGGTGTCGTCCTGATGAGTCGGGGGCAGCCCACCCCTTGGCAGACCCAGTGGGTGATAAATGTCCAAAGCCCTCCAGGCTGACTACACATTTTTCATCATTAATCCGGCCTATTGTGAGCTGGTCACTCACATTGATTCCAACTAGAGGGTATCATCTGCTGTTAAGAGGGTGATGACTCGCTAAAAATGAAGGCCTGAAACTAATCAAATATAGTTAGAGCCTTTGCTGGCAGCTTGCTTGGATTGCTCTAGGGCACTAATAGGGACGCTGCAGACGTGTGGGCAGATCCCCCCAGGCACTTGCGGGGCTTTGTATAGGAATGCGATGGCTTCCTTTGACAGCATGTGTTTTCATAGCTGTTACTGAGTCAAACGCTGTTAGGAGAAATTCTTCTGTCTCTTTTCGCATTTTTTTTTTCCCTGGTTGTTTGGCAAGAAAAAAAAGCCCAAAAGAGGGGTGAATTTGGAACCGTGATGTAACACCTGTCCTGTCAAGTCAAGATCAGACTAAATGATCTTGCTACAAAGAGGAAAGAATTCCCTCTGCAGCAATCTTTGTCTGCTAGCAAAATCATCTGCCTGTCTTTTCTTCTATTTAGCTACTTATTTATCTATTTATCCAAAGGCTTCATTTCTTTTGTTTAAAAGTAACACATATGCCCGGCTTGATGCCTATTTCAGTGTTCGTCTTTGAATAGTTGTAATTTGTTTGTATGGAATGAGTCCAGCTGAGAAGTAAAGGCTGAAGATCTGTGTAAATCATAGCCTCTAGTGAAATTACAGATTTTACAGGAAATATAGAAATTACTGAGTTAATGTGTTTGTAAGCAAACTGTCCCCTGTGGGTTTTCTTCTTCACCTCACTGAGCGTGTCCCTCTTCCAAAAGTTCCCATCACTAGAGGTTCCCCTTGGAGGAATTTAACACCGCTGGGAAGAGAGCCCTTTTCAAGAATGCATCCATTGTTGGCAGGAGGCTTTCTAAGAGTCTGCATTGCTGGGGGGGCCCCCACACCCCTCCTGGGATGGTTTTCTGGGGTTCTCCTACTGAGAGTGCATGCTGGAGAAAGCCAGAATGTTTAATTGGTAGCTCGTAAAGCTCTCTCATTGTTAAGTGCCTTGCCCACAGTAAAAGGTTCGTAAATACATCACAGAACATTCTGCTTTGTTTTTATTACAAGATGTGCAAATGATGCCTAGTGGCGACTTTTCAGAATGTGAAGCTGTTGCTCTTTTTGAGCATTGATTTAGTCCTCTTGTGAGCAAGTTCAACTTCCAGGTCATGTTTTCTTAGAAAGCTGTTTATGCTGCAGGAGTAACCACTTTATGTTGGGAAGAATTGCTGAGAGTGCCAGTCTTGGCCATTCATTTAGGCATAATGCATTGATGAAGTGATCTACTGAAAAAAAACCCCCTGAACAACAAAAAGCTCCCTCCCAAAAAACCCAACACAAAACAAAACCCAGGGCTGGTTTCCTCAAAAAAACGGGACAGCTGTTGTTTGGAAGTGAGGGGTGAGAGGAAATTCCCTGCTGCAGACTTTCTTAGCCTCAAACAATCTCATTGAAAGCAAGCTAATTGAGGAGCTCCAAACCGGCTTTGTGACTGGAATCGGGGCACACTGGGGAGGAGCCGGCAGGGAATTTGCTTCACAAATGCCCTCCTGCTCTAAAGGAAAACATGAATATAGATGCAGCCGAAAGGTCAGAGTATTGTAAGGATAAAATGGACTTAGCCAGCTCCCACTGAACTCACCAACTTTTCCTGCTAACCCACTAAGTTTCAGTGCCTTTACCTGTGCTGCTGCTGTGGGAACTGTTCACAGACCTGAAGGTGTAGAGGGTGAAAATGCCCTCCATGAAGGCTTTGCCACAATTATGGATTTTACCCAGGAAAACGCAACACAGTTCAATTAGTTATAGGGCTATTCACGTTTTAAAAAGTAAAAGCACATTCTTGTGTACTTCGGATCATTTAGTTTTGGGTCATGGCCATTCAGGGAACCTCAGGTTTGAATGAAAAAGGTAAGAATAATTGGGGGTTAGATATCAATTTCAGTCATACATTTTCTTTTGGAATAACAGATGTACCTTTTATGCAAATATTTGTTTGCATAGAGATGTCCTGATAAACTATATAAAGTCTTTTCCTGATTTTCCAGGATTTCACTTAATTTTCCTCTGTCAAATCCCGATATTGTCCAGAACAAGGAGTATTCATGTTTTATAATATTGGGTTTCTTAAACCACTCTCTTAGGTTTTGCTTCTTGTTTATATTGTTCTAGTATTGTAGATGGTTGAGTATTTTTTAACATAATTTATGACATCTTGGTAATTTGATTCAGAGAATGTTATAAGTATTTCTTGTCTATTCAGCATCTTCAATAAAGTGAGCTATTTTAATTTCTCTTACCCACAAGTAAATGAATGAATGATTACTTTGCTCACACATTCAGAGGCCAAGGAAAGATTTTACAAATAATATTAAAGAGGAGAGAAGGCAGCCAACTGTGAAATTACTGATCATCTGGATTTTCCCTCCAGTTTTGACTGCATATAGTGAACTGGAATAAATGCATTTTCTGCAGCATACAGCACTTCTACGTTATAGTAGTTTATACCAATTTGCTTCTTTTGATTACATGTCCATCTTACTAGAGCAGAAGCAGTGTACTAGATGGTTTGTAGCTCGTTTTCTAGTGAACCTTTAGAAGAGGTTATGTGGGCCTGGGGAGGGAGGAAAAGTCTTATTAATGTGTATTTGCCCTTAATGTCTTAAAGAAAAATACTCTGAGGAGAGATTTCCCTTCTAAAAATGGAAATAGTCTTCCTTCATAGTGTTTTAATGCAAAGAGACACTACAAAATAACTGATGTGTAATAATCCTTTCGCACTTACAGACGGGTATAACGAAATGAAACATTCTTGTGTTGAGTGTTCAAGAGTTCACTGCATGTATTAGACCTTAACTTCAGCTGCTGCTTGGGCAGGAATGAGCTCAGCCATCTAACAAAGTCTGCAGCCCTGCTCCTCGATCAGATAAGCAGAGCTAAGCCTGTCTTAAAGGAGTCAGGCTTTAGGAAGTTATAAATAAGGAAGCCTCAAGACCGACCTGTCTCATGCTTGTGGCAGGTTTTATCTGCCCTGCATTGCATATGCAAAGGGTGATTGACTCTGTATGTGATGAAAGGGAAGTTTATCAAAATATGAGTGACCCTGTGACAACAAATACTTCAAGGCTAATTTTAGAGTAAGAGTGGCATGTTTATAATGAAATGGGTGAGATGATTCTGTGCTGTGATCTCAGTTAGCAAGGCCCTTAAGAAAAAAAAAAAAAAAACAAAATGCTTCCCTGAAGGGACATTACCATTTTGTAGGTGGGAAACTGCATTCATTGTATGTGGACTGCACTGTGTCCTTAGTGAGGAAGCTGCTTCAAAAGTCCCCTGTTGCTGATGGCTGAGAGAGCATAAGGTGGGGGTGGCTTGGTTGATTGCTTTGCTGCTGGACTGTTTCAGCAGCTCAGAGCATAGCTTCATCATGTCCCCAAACAGCTCCACTGGCAAAACTTGGGGAGCCAGAAAACGGCAGCATGGGTGACAGAAGGACATTGCTGGGAGAAAGTGTAATGGGAATTTTGGAAACTGGCACTGGAGGCGGAGAAATATACAAGGTCAAGTTGCACTCTGGTGCACTTCAAGATAAGCATATGCTCAAGTATTTTGCTATTCTGGAGTCTGTATTGAGTTGCTGCTTGAACCAATAAAGAACTGATGACTGCAGTGTCACAATGCTGTGTTTGTTTTAGAGCATGTTTAGATTAAATTTGTAAGTTAAACTGGGTTAAATGATACTTGATTTAATGTATTATAACCTCCTTTGGTAATCCTCACCTTTCTTGCCTTCTTTCCAGTTCTGTGACATGCAGCAGATTCTCCCTAGGCTCTCTGCAGTATCTTGCACTTGTTATTTGTTTTGCATGGATAAAGGGAGATTGTACAAACATAGAGTATACTGGTGTGCTTACATAGAGCAACTGTGTCTCTTCTGTGGTGCTGGTGGACCATCCTGTTGTTAAGGAGTGAGGTGTGATTTCACAGCTCCCCAGTGACACTTAGAGGCTGTGTCAGACTCTGTTGCCCAAATTGCTCCATGGTATCTCCTCATGAGTAGGCTTCCATTAGCTTGGCTCTCCTGGTGCTGCTGATTCTGTAGCTATGTCTGAGGTAAAATGAACTGCCTTGGTTTGAGCAGTTTACGTCTTTGACAGGGTGACTCAATTTGACTGAAATTTCTGAGAGAACTGTGACACAGTCAGTGTCTCTAGAATGGGAAAATTGGAGCTCTGTAGTGAGGTGCAAACTGTCACAATTCTGTCTTTTGGCCCATGGAGCCATTGGCAGGAAAGGAGGGAAGAACAGCTGCTGAAGTCATCCTTAAATGCTGTTCAGTGCAGCAGAAACGTTGGATATTAGAGCAAACTTCTTTTGCATTCCTTTCTTCTAAAACTATGTTTTGTGGTAAAGCAAGTAACTTTTTTTTCCCCTATAGTAGAGAGAGAGTATAACTTTTGTCATGTGTTTTTTGACTGTGGCAATTACAGATTTCATTCCTATGCATAGGCATGACTTGAGCCCTATTGCAAAGTACTGAGGACACACCAGCCACAGTGTCCAACTGAAACTATTCAGAAGAGAAAATGTAACATCTAGGTAGGCCAATTAGTCAGATCAATGCGCTTGGAGGTGGGGATGTGCCAGGACCTCATGCCAGCAGTTATTGTCTCATGTGGTCTTGACCCAGCTTCATAATCTGCATGATTAGAGGAAGCATTTTTCCTGTCTGTCAGGGGCAAACAGAAAGATGCTCTGTGACTCCAGAGGAAATGGCAGATTTCCTTCTGGCTGTACACGTACATCACATTCTGTGGTATTTGGAACTGACAGATTTTCTCAGAAAGTTGCTTTTCAGGGACCTAGATAAATTTAGCACCAAAGAAACAGGAGGAGAAAAAAAAAAAAGTATTGCCTTTTGTCCAGTGTATCGTAAACATGCTGATGCTTGGATTTTAAGAAGTGACATTTGTGCATGACATGCTAATATATCATGCAAATTTGTTATGTTTTAATCTGTTCTGGTGTGTTTCCAGTAGAACATCAAAAGCTGGTAATGGACAGCTGTGCTTCCTAGAACACAGAGTGATGTGGTATCACAATCTTCCATTGTGTCAGCAAACATTGTGTCACAACATATGTTGTAATTATGGTTTTGGATGTTCAGTAGGTAGATATTAGTTGTGTTAAAACTGTTATCTTTCAAATTGTGTCTTTGTACAACCACAGCACTCAGTAGCTGGATGCAGGCCCAGTGCCATACATCTTGTCAAGCTTATGTGTGTCTTGACATGGCTGTGAAGTATGGAAGGTCAATACATACTTGCAACTTTTCAGTATACATATAATATGGCTGCTGAGCCAAATTATCAGTGCTAGAGAGGAAATTTTGTTAGGACAGTCCTGCTGAGAAAGAAAATGCGTGCGGCAATTCAGGCTGTGTGAAGAACGGTACACTGTGCAGGTGGAAGTGCAAAGCACAGGCACACAAACCCCTGAGGGGGGAAGGTGGCACCCACAGCGTCCCACCACCTTGTTAGAGGATTCTCCATGCTGTCTGGCCTGTTTTCATACTGAGCAGGAACACACCAGGACTGTGTCACGTTGTGTGCTGTACAGTTTGCCTTTTTTGAGTGATTGCTCTTGCACTGTGGCTTTGATTAGTGATCACGCTTGCTTGGAAGCTCTAAGGACACAGAGAGCCTCAGCATCCTGCAAGATCTATGCATTTAATCTTTGTGTTGCTTACTACCCTCTCCCCCCACTTTCCTGATAGAGATTTTCTAAACTGTTTTGTCTCTTTGTGTTATTCAGTTGATTCAAATGTACCAGATTCCAAGGAGGAACTCAGTTTGTGTACATGAGCCTGAGGACCAACACCTGCACCTTCACATCCTTCCTGCCCTTGGTGTGTGCCAAGCATTGTAGGTAACTTGAAGGCACAGGGTGAAAGGTAGAATTTAGTCGGTTTTATATTGTCAATAATAAAATATTTCCTTCAGAATTAATGTATCGTGGAAAAAAATTAGCTTGAAGTAAAACCATGCAGGCAAAACTTTCAGAATTGTCTGATTGTCTTGCAGAATCTCAATTCTTTCATGTCTGAATTGAGGCATCTCTAAAGTACCGGGTTTACAAAGGGAGATGCTCAGTACTTCTGGAAAATTACGCCTATTGAGAAAAAGAGGAGAATAGCAGGTAGGGGATCCTGAAGTAAAAACATTCAAAATCACAGGTAAATTAAAAATAATAAAGACTCCCAATATGAGCCATACTTTTACGGATGAAATCTTATTATTCTTGCCAATGGTTGAAATTGATCCCTCTCTAAAGAGCCCACCCTTGGCCTCTGCTGTATTTTCCTTCCACTTGAATGCTATTTTGAGATTTCAAGTGGAACTTAAGTGGTAGGGATGCATTGGGCAGTCCTTCTGCACAGTTTTGAATTTAATAGTGGCAACAGGAAGAGTTTCATAATATAGCACAAGGATAGAAATTTAGTTCATGGAAGGAGCTTGTCTTGTCTTTGTGAGTAATACAAATAAGAAAAGGAATATAAATGTAGAGCACTTTTCTAAATACTATTACAGTTCAGAACGTGCAAATGTCCTGTGATGATTATTAAATGAGAGATTTAAACTGACTCCACTTACGAGAATAAAGTAATAAAATTATTTTGCATGCACATCAACATTCCTGCATACTTGTGTAAAGACATTTGTCACAAATAAAGTCCACATGCTGTTTATATGATTGCTCTTTACATTTATGTTTTTTATTTTTATTGATCCGAATGTGTTACCATCCACTTAGAAAAACTTTGAACTTGATCTTTGTGCAATAAGTGATCTCCTTAATTGGGTGAATGTCCATGTTACAAGTTGTACTGCCCAGGGAACATTTAGCGTAACAAATGACAGGCCAAGCAATGGATGAATCCACGTGAAGAGTAAGCTATGAGTGTCCTTTCTTCCTGTGAGAGAGCACTTTGCAGGAGGAGCTGGAGTGTTCTGCCTGAAGGGATGTGAAAGGCCATGGCCACTGATGGATGCTCCCCAGCTCCTCCTGCCACAAAAGCCCCAGCCTTGCATTTTCGGATACACTGAAGCTGCTCCCTGGCTGGAATTTTGATCATTTTTAGTGAAACTGTTTCATTTAAAACAGGATTTTGGTGTTTCACACTTTATCTGGGTAGGCAAATAGTCTGACCAATTTTTAGCAATCTGACTTTGAGTGAGGTGCATAGTTACAGTCGTAGAGATGTGTGCCATGCGCCTGCAAACTTCATTATGCAGTAAATTGTTTACCACCTTTTCATTGCCTCTGACCTGCTAAACAGTCCACTCATGAGAGACTATTAGTCTTGACCTAATTAATATTAATGGACTGAAACTACTTATAATTCGGGTTTAAATGGGCCATCAATCTTATGTTGGCTTGAGAGTGGCGCAGACCTCATCATTTTGTTCCTTGCTCTAAGGTCAGTATCTTCAGTCTTCTGGAATTGCTGCTCTATTTAAAAATAAACACCTGCTGTGTTTGCCAGTGCATAACTTTAGCACTATAGAGAAGTTTGAAACAACATTGAAAAGAAATACCAGGGTAAAAAAGCCAACTCAATTTTTCTGATTCTGGCATGCCTGAAGTTTGACAGCAACGACATCAAGTAGTAATGCTGTGAGTTAATGATGTCCTGTTGGGGCAGTTGTCTTCACCTCCTGGTTTGGGACAGTCACTTGAGTCTTCCTCATCACACTTGGGAGGTTTGTGGCTAGTGCCTGATATATTAGATAAATAATCCAATATTTAGTTTTGAATGAGAACTGGAGAACTGAGAAGCCATGCAGTAGCAAGCAAAGAAGATTAATAAATTAGGCTATTTTGTCATTCTGGTCCATGTTGCACAACCAATTCCTGATGTACAGCAATTGTATGAGCAGTATCTGATGTGCACATTGTTATTTTCTAATGATTATTTTTACATTTCATGTGAAGAACAGATGTTAGGATTTCTTCAGCTCCAAACTGCTAATGGAAGCTGACTCTCCTCCACCTGAAATTCCCATCATGACAGTCTCTTCACAATCCAGGCACTAGAGGACGTTAACCATTGTTCAATCTCACACAGCCTAACAGAAAGAAAGAATAAGGATTATTTAGTGGTCATGCAATTCTAAATTTTTGTTATTGTAGAAGAATTATTTAATTCTATATTATTTTATTGAGTGCAAAAATAGAATTTGTTTGATTGCTTGGGCTTAGGGTACTTGATAATAGGGTACATTCTGATACCTTTCAAAATTTTACTCTTTCATTTCCAGAAGATGATTCTAATTCTGGTCAGGGACTAAAATTTTTATTCTGTTCCCTTCAAACATTACAGTCAAAGCTGAATCAGTAGCAAAAAATGTTTGAGTTAGTAAACAATAATAAAATGATAGTTTGGAGATATTTTTAACATAATCATTACTTAAATGGGATATTTTAACGCTATAGAGAATACCCTAACCCTATGGGATTTTTGTTTTTCTTTACCTATATTATGTTTTAAAAGCATCTCACTCCATCATCCTGTTCTTTTAAATATAATTTAGTTCTATGTAATGCATTATATCATCAGATATTCTGCATGTTATTCTGGAGAGTATGCTATTTATATACTGCAACCATTTAGTCATGTAAGAGATGCATTAGAATAATTTTCCTGAACACAATGCATGATTAAAGGACAATGTCAAAGTAATTTTTCAAATGATTTTCCCCTTTCTGTGTTGTTCATAATAACTTTTTGGAAGAGCAATACTTGAGGCATATTCATTTGAAATCAAATAATGTCTCAGAACATTTTCTAACTTGCCTTGCTTAATTTTGGTGAGCTAATGAGGAGAGATTAATATCTGTTTCACTATTAAGACATTAATGAATTTTAAGTCTTGGGCACCCAACTTAGCCATTCATCTTTCCTAAGAGACAAATTATTGCATAACTTTCAATAGCGCTTCAGAGTTTTATTACCTCTATAATGAGAATACTTGTTTAAACAGCAGCATTTTTATTTTAAATGGCTAAGGGGCATAATCTGGTTGAAGCATAAATAACTCTGCAACTCGAGTGATGAGGAAGTTCTTAACATATTTGATTAATAAATGTCTTGAGTCACATTCAGAACAGCAGCCTACCTTTGCTTCTGGCTTGCTAGAAAGGACAAACTTTTTTTTTTTTAAGTTGTGCTTTGAGGAGTTTCATTCACATTCTCTGGTTTTTATCAGGTTTTATATCTACTGCCACCGTGGTATGAAATGCTGAACTGCTATACCCAAAATGAAAGGTGTGTTTGTCCAAGGTTTCTTCACTCGGGGTTGCTGGACCTTTTGCCATCTCTGGCTCCTAAATGGCATATCTTCCATCAGAATTTTGGTACCAGGGTAGTATTAAGAGGTTATACTTGTCAGAGATGTCACAGCTGAGTAAAAGTAAAGTCATTGGAGCGAGAGTGAGCTTTGTATTTTATCCATGTGTGTAGTCTCTTGCATGAGGGCTCTTGCTCCTGCACAAATGCCTTCAATCCATTGCCACAGTAGCAGTAAATTGTTCCTGCAGATGCTGTAGAACCAGTCACTGCATTTTGCTGTGAGCTGGGGAAAGAGGGAGATCCCACTTGGATCTGCTTCTCTCTTCTGACATTCTCTGTGACATGGAGGGCGAGCGGGTTACACAGGATACTGGATTAGGTGTGGGGGGATTCATGTGATTAGGATTAAGTAGTTGGTGTCTGTATTTTGTCCCTTCTGCTGAGATCCTTGGTCTCAGGATTTTCTCCTTCTGCACACCAAGTTACATGGCTCAGGGTTTGTTCAAATGGTTTAGAGTATTTTTTTTTTTTTTAAGAAAAAACTAATATGGATAGTTCATGTTTCCATAATATAGTTCATCAGCATTATTTTGCTATTGTCACTGGTATTCCTTTTGCTAATTTTTAAAATTTCTTTCTTTATCTAGCTGGGTGTTGCAGAACTCAAGTGTACTATGATCAAAGATTGATCTGTTGTAGAATTGACACTGATCTCAGTGATGAGACAGTTGAGTCCCAATTTATTTTCTTTCCTGAATATGAAGGTCTATTGCACTGCAGACATCTGGTGTTTTGGGCACTTAAAGCTGCAGATCCCTGACAACTCTGTTATTTCTGTTTAAATACGCATGAACTGCTGTTTAGGTAATCCACCCTGTCAAAATAGCATTAAGTGTAATATATTACTGACCTTCTCTTTTGTATAGTGTAGAGGACTGGAGAAGTTACTCACACTTGCAACTACAGCAGCTGTGTTGCACTTTTTATACATTCAAATCTTTGGAAATGTGAAGATTATAGAGGATGAAATATTTGTAATAGATAGCTTAATTTATTCATACATTTTATTCATTTAGCCCCAAACAAGATATGACATTCATCTTTTGAAACACAGTCATGGTCTTAGGGAAAAGGGAATGTAATGAGGTAGCTTGGGAAGCTACAGGCCTTACTCTGCAGCTTGTGCAAAACATACCATGAATGCAGTACCTGTCCCCCTTCCTGACCTTCAGTCTGCAGGGGCTGCAGGAGCCTGAAATCTCTCTAGTGTAACTTGGCTTTTGGTGTTGGAGGAAGCAAGCTTAGCATCACTGTGTCCCCAGAGGCCCCTGGAGGTCATTTTAACAGTGATATTCAGAGCACTTCACTCTCATACTTTCTCCCCAGCCAAGAGGGTCTGCAAGCCCCTATGGGAAGTGGCACTTCCAGCTGTGCCATGCTCAGGGAAAATCCTCAGTCAGCCAGCTAAGGAAGTTTAGTGATTGGATTGCTGCTCGAGTCCTATGGAAGAGAAGCTTCTTGGGATGCCATTGCACACAATTGGTATTTCAAGGAAAACAGGCTTTGGGTTTATAGTCAAGCCATGGCAGTTTACCTGCCATGTAAACATATCCCTTTCAGTGGAAACTGCAGTCTGTGTCAAATAAAATGAATAACATGCTTTGATTTGATTTTTTTTTTTTCTTGTGGACAAGCTAAAGTGGAAAGTGGTTTCTAAAGGGTCTTCTGAAATCAATTATTTGCTATCTCTGTGAGTATTTTGAGTTAGCAGAATTGGCCTTGACTAGACTTCATATGTTTATGGATTTCTCTGCCACAGTTATGGGAGGAAGACCTCTTGCAGAATATGTAAAAATCAGAATTTTGTATAAGCTTTGCAATTTGGTTTTCTAAGGCTGAACTAAAATTGACTATACTTTTTCTGTTGTTTTTTGTTTGTTCTTACCTTTACAACGTAAAATATTGCTGTAAAGATAGGTGTGATTTAAAAGGTACAGGCTTGTCTTGCTGCAGATGAATGTACTTTTTTAATAGGCACTTAATCCTTGTGAAAGGTGCTGGGTTGTGACAGCGCTTGAAGATGAATTCCTGTATTTTTCTGCAGAAGTTGTATAGCAGGAGACAATGGCAAGGCACGCTTCTCTCACAAATATGTCTGAACCCTGACCTAGACAGATCAGCTTTAGAAATGAGTCTCTGTGCCCATTCAATCCTTGACCTCCCTGCCAAGACTCTCTCAGTGTTGCCAATTTATGATGTGGACCTTGGGCCGAGAGCACCAGCTCATTTCAAGTTACCAAACCGGTTGTGACTGATGGCAACGCGATAATGACCTGGAGGTGGTTTCAAGCCAGTGGTCACTGAGGAAATGCTCCCATCCTATTACAGATCTTCTGAGCCATTTGGCTTGCCAGGCAGGTGCTCTTCATTGTCACAAGGTACTTTCTTTTGTCTGTATTCTGTGTAAATTTTCATAAGGACTTTAACGCATTGTTTCTACAAATCTGCAAAAACAAACAAAATTGTAGGGATTGCTTTTACATCAGGAATTGCAAATCTAAAGTGTATGTGCAAAAACTGTAGAAAGAGAAGTGTATTTAACTATGGCAGATACACCAACCTGTTTTATTTTCTTGCTGAACCCTGCTTGTGAACAGTGAGCTTCCACAAGGGAGGGGAAAGTGTGTGCATGGATGTGTCAGTGATGGCAGTGGTAGCTCTCCCCATTCAGTAACAGGTCATGCACAAACTGAATGATGCCCAAGCAGATGCTCCCTACCTCTGCCAAGGAAAAGACTGGAGAACTTCTCGATTTTTTTAAAAACTAGGGGAAATAATATATGTGTGGTACTATGCAACTAAATATGTGTGCATTCATGTGAATTCTAAATATGCACAAGTTTAGACATCTTGAGTTAAAGTATTCTGCAAATAATTTATTAAATGCTCATTATAGATTAGTAGACCCTATTCTGAATCTTTGCTGGGCTTTATCCTATGCTTACTGGGTAAAAGAAAAACTCTCACTGCAGCATTAATTCAGTGCATTGTCCTTGTTAGTATTTTCGGTGAAGTTTGTAGGCACACAGAAAAAGAGAACTTTGGAGTGATTATTAGGCCTCTATTTCTTGTTTTATTATAACTGTCCTGCTTTACATTAGGAGGAATGAGAACCAACTAATGCATTTTGTGAGATTTTTCTCTCCCTTATCTTGTCTTTAATAACCGACTCAAACNTTTTTTTTTTCCTTTTTCTTCACAAACCATAATGGTGTCAGAGCCCTTTTCGTCTTCCCCGTTCTTAAACATTTGAATAACATTGCTCATTTGGAACCTGTCTTAACCTCAGCAATATGCTTAGGCTATTTGAATTCTTGTTCTCTTTTCCCTCTTTGTTATTCACTGTACAATTTGTTTAATGCTGCTGTAGCCATGCATTACTAGTCAACCTTATATATAAATTCCATAATAAATTAAATAAAGCTCTGTATGGGTCAGCTCAGACTAGCCCGATTAAAAAGTGATTTACTAAAGAGATAGAGGTAGCAGGATGGTAGAACATGCTTCTAAATCAATTATGAGTCCATTCACTGTCGGCCTATTGTGCGTAATAGTGTATTAAAATGCATTCTATATTGTTAAAAAAAATTGACTCTTTCATTGAAACTGAATTAACATTTGCAAGCGCATAATAGTGTTTGGAAAGCTATAAACATTTAAATTCAATCCCTTATTGCGGGCTAAGTGTATACAGCTAGAATTGTAATATCCAGATAAGTCTTTGTGTTGTGCTCTTTTCATTATTACAGCAAGATGTTCACCACACTAAAGGTAACATTGGGGTGGACGCTTGTATTTATAAGCCCATAATTACAAGGAGAAAGCAGCACCACTGGACTGTAAAAGTGAAGTTCATTTTGAACTGAAAAGTGGTGTGTGTATGTATTTGTGCATGCATACACACATATAAAAAACATATAATACCCATTGCTGAATTCGTATGGGGGCGCACTTTAATTCTGCCCCGAGGCCTGTTACCTCTCTTTTCCTTGTGAGGGAGGAGAGGCAGGGAGCAATCAAACAGGCTGCCAGTTCTTGATGAGCTGGCAAGGAAGGCTGTGCCTATGCTTGCAGCTTGGCACAGACCCTGTCATCCATCAGAGAGCCGTTTTCTTCCTCTCCCCCAGGTACTGCAGAAGGTCTCAGTTCTCACCAGGGACTGCCTGCAAAGATTTGTTAGGTGACCTGGGTGCATCTGTGCACTGGATTCACCTGCAGCACGCTTGCATACTGGTATTCCCATGGTAGTACTCAGACAAGGGATGCAGTGGAGTTCTCTGCCTCTAGAGCATTCCTCTGCTGGGACTAATACTGTCTTCAGTGGGATTTACTTACTTCAAATTCAGCTAATTAGTTTTTATGGGATAAATTCAAAAGGAGCTGAAACTACAGCTTTCATTACAGTTTTACTTACATTTGTACTTGCTTCTGTGTTTCCAATATACTGAACTTATATGAGAGGTTCTACAGGAAACAGACCAAGCAATGCAATCGGTAAAGTTTGAGAGTTTTAAAGAAGTTGTAATGTATTTTATTTCATGGAATAGAAGTACTGGGACTGGTGTTGAGTCCTTTTTTCATTTTATAAACTATATTTGCTTCCATTGTGTACTAAGCTGGTTCTGTGAACGAGCACCTCCCTGTACTCACTTGTGTGCCTGTGTGCACTTGGGTGCATAAATCCATAACAAGAAGCTGTTTGTATCTAAAGTACATCAGTTTAAAGCAGTGCTGCTTTTTCTGTCAGCATTGATCTGTGGTAGCTCCCAGTGCAAGAACTGAGCTTGTATGTTTGTAAAACATTAGGGGAAGAGGCACAAGCAATAGATGATAATCTTTTGTGACTTGGAAAGCAGGTAGTGAGCATCTTCCACAAAGTTTTACAGTGTCTGGCATTCATACCAGAGTTTCCAGAAGTGCATGAACAATTCTTTCAGCCTTTGGAGTTTGCCTGAATTTGTTGTTCTGAAAGTGTGTGTGTAATGCAGGTTGACATGTAGGATGTCTGCAGGAACCTCTGAGAATTACCTAAGCACTTTTGTTACACCCGTGAGGGGCATAGAACTGAGCTAGCATGAAGACTGATTTATTTCTCATCTCTGAAGAAATTTAGCCTTTCAGTTCACTAAAAAGAGCAGTTGAAGCATAAATTCACTGGTGTATTTTGTCTAAACCAAAGAGAAACATGTACGGCTTTAGATGACGTGCTTTTCCGAAGAATACAGGTCTAAATGTACCATTATAGCTGTACTTCTATTTTAAATACAGGTAAACACTGACTGTGCATGTAGGTGTAAATGGTTTTTAATGTATTTTCTTAGGATTGGGACAAATTTATGCAAAGAGGAATATAACAGTCTGCTTCATACTGTGAAAAAGTGTGTTAGGATTTCAGGTTAATTTTCTGTCATTTTCTTAAGCATGATGTGGTTTATTTATTTTTTTTTTTAAATGTACAGGACAATTTAAAAACTAATTTACGTTTTCTGTGTTACATATTTATGGGCTTCTTTTCTTATAAGAAGAAATAAATTAATGACAAATTTTGTAGGTTACATGCTACCTGATATTCAAAAAAATATGTGAATGTTTAACCTCACTTCAGCCTCAAGGTTCATAGTGTGATGCAGGGACTATCCAAATGAAATAATTGCTTTGTCTGGCAAATAGATTGTCTCATAAGAGGACTGAACTGTATTAAGTGATTTTCCCCTGGTGATTGGAAGTATCTCTCTCTACTGGTTCAGGTAATTCTAAGGTTGTGCCTTCACTCTTTCATGCTAGACTGCTTTTCCAATAAAATAAAAAATGTAGAACCTGCTACACAAATGTAATGTTAACCTAGATTTCTCTGAGGACAAAGGTGAATGCTATAGGGCTTGCTGAAGGCAGAGGAGGAAATGATATTAAAAGGTTATTAGAGATAGAATTGGATGCATGGGACTGTACGAAGCTGAAAGGTACAGATTGGGGTGTATGAATTTTATATTGGTTTATGTTTCTCTGAGTCTCCTTAAGGCAAATCCTAACAGACTTTTTAAATACTTGAATACTACTTTCTTTTCCCTACCAGATATAAATTCCTATTAATGTGTTTCTGGGGTAGAAAAAATGGTCATATGCAGAAGAGGAAGAACTATTGTGAAAAGAAAAGCATAAAGATCATTCTAGAGCAGGCTTACACATCTCTGTGCATTGCTTCAGCTCAATACTTGACCAGGGCCGTGGCTGGCCAAACTGTGCATGTCCAGCAAACAAAATGAAAAGAAGCAGGAGTTCTGGTGCAATGAAAAACTCCTTTTCTAGTTTAAATCCTGATGTGAACTGTCAGGACCTGCAGTTTTCAACATGGAACAACTAGGAATGCCCGAAGACACAGCTGGATTTCTCCATAGCACTGTACATAGGTTGAAATTACGTATGTAAATGCTGAAATGCACTTTATGCCTAGCAAACCATCATATTCAGCAGGGAAGCTTCTTTTCATTGCAGCTAAATGGGTGCAATCTGGTTGGGTATTTGCTGCTGTAGTGGAATAAATGTACACATCTGGAGAGATGTTGGGATAGAGTACTGGTGGGCAGGAGGGAGTGCATCAGTAGCTGTTTTATGAACATCTTATTCATGTGCAATTATGTAACTTGTGCTCAGTTGCATTGCAGCTTGAATGTGATCTGGTACTGGGAGTACTCAGGGCTTCATTTCTCTACAGGGGCTTTGAGTGCGGAGTCCCTGTTACACAAAGGTGTCCAAAAACCTTGTTACATTATGTGTGAATACTTTAAAAAATAATAAAAAAAGTTTAATTCTGAATAGAAAATATGCTTTAAAGCCTGTATTTTGAAATGATCATGTAAAATGTTTTGAAAGAGAGAAAGGAAGCTATTTTTGCTGCAGTATGCCTTATAAAATAGATTTTTCTCTGTAAATTTGGTATTTTACTTGAGGTCAAAGATAGCAGCTAAAGAAGAATTTAATAATGAAAAATATTCAGTATTTCTATTACCCCTGTTCATTCTCAATCCTTGGTAAAGAAAACTCATTTTGTATCGTTGTCAATAAGAACAAAGCATACACTGATGTGGCTGTGTGGGAGCCAGTGAAGTTTCCTTAGGTCTAATGATTCAAAGCCAGAGGTGAGCAGTGACAAAAGGGCTGTTCAGATGATAAAGCCAGATCTAGCACTGGCAGTTGGGATTAGGCTTTGGGGAAATAATTTTTACCTTGATGGTTTCCCTTTGTCAGCAATGCTGATCTGGCTCCTCTGCCTATCAACTGGTGACCCACAAGACAGGTTCAATTTGGAGAAAAGCTGTCTCTCTCCCTCTCTCCTATTCCTATCATTCATCCACTCAGCAAGTGAAAGGGACCATGAATACTCAGCTCTCCCATCCATGGTGCCCTGATCCTGGTCCATGGAAGAAGAAATGACCATTTGTCACTCTTGTGACACCAAACATCCAAGTCCTGTTTGCTTGAGTTACTGTTGCTGTCAAGAAAATCTTGATGTCTCTTGCAGGTAGCAGGTAAACATGCTGAAATGATAATTTACTAAATCTCAGCATGGAGAACATTTCAAATGTTTTGGCAAGGAAAACACCAAGGGAATTCCAGAGCGATTTCCAGAATACAACACAGTGCAGAGTTTTTAGTCAGATGTTAGAAAATGCCATGGCCAGTGTTGCACACATAGTAACGGAATATTGTTTGGTAGGAGCAGCCTGCAGCACATGGGAAAAAAATGATAAAAATTATTTTCCTTTATTGCCACACTCCTTTTTATTTGGCTGAAGACCTTAATGACAGCTACTGTGTCTGTTGCAGTGGGCACCAGTGTAAGAGCAGGCTACTTGCACTGCATTTTGCCCATTATCTTGCAAAGCAGTTACTTTCACAAACTGGATCATGCTTTTAGCAGTGCAATCAGTTTCCAGTCTACCAGGCAGTTGTTGCCCAAGGATGATTTAAAACAAATGCCTGTATATTCCAGTTGTTCCCATCACGCAGCCCTTCCCCTCATTTCCAGTGACTGGGCTAGCAGGATGAGCACATGGGTCATTGGCACTCGGGGTTCCTGGAAGAGGTGGGAGAGTGGGATCCTCATCTTGGGTGATGTTGTGTTCTCAGGCTTGCTAAGGAGAATTAATGGCATTTGGAGAAATACCTGTCTGGACTCTGGCAGTAAGGAGTGTGATCACAGGACAAAGCCTGCAAGGAAAAAAAATGGAGAAGGGAAGTGGAAAAGGCCTGAAAAAGTCTTGTTAAGGCTTATGCATAAATGCAAACAGACTTCCTCTCTCTCAGCAGCTGTGTGTCCTTTCTGTGTGTGTACCAAAGGATCTGCAGTCATCTTAATATTTATGCTCCAGTATTTCTTCTTTTGATGCAAATGATGACCAGGCATTGATGCTATGGGCCAGTTGTAATGTTGTCTTTGTTGTTATAAGAGTTCATAGATGTGCTGTTCTAGCTGTGATGTTGTAGAGTAGAAGAAAGTTTTGTAAAGTGGCAGTAGATTTAAGTAGAATGTCTACTATGACTGGGAGAAACACATAACCTTTATAGCCGTAAAATTAGCAGACGCTAGCAGCTCTCTGAACCGGGAACATGACCATTTTCATTCTCTCTAAAGCACTTTCAGTATTTTAGTGCACAGAAACTTGTTTATTGTAGGTTTCCATTTTATCCCCCTGCTGTGGGAGAAAAGACTTCATAGTCTGTTTTTCAGCATCACAGATGATGTTGTTACTCAGCAGCCATTAATATAGCTTTATCTATAATTAGGGAAGGTCTAACACCTTTCTGGACATATGGAAAACGATAAGTTTGCACCTGCCATAACAGGGAAGTAATTATTGGGTAAAGTATAAATATCAAAACATGATAAATAATGGTTACCTCAGCAGTCCTCAGCTGGATAAAAGTAGCATCTGCCTTCAGTTTCTGAATATCACACATGATTAATCTGGAGACAGTGAGGTGCTTTCTCATCTGTGCTGTCTCTACTGGGCAGTGGAGGCAAGAACTCTTAGGCCTTCTCTTACCCTTAAACTCTGCAGTGGTATCAAAAGGTTTCATCCACATGTTTTTTTAAGAAAAAGTGTGAAATAAGGGCAGAGGTGAGGTGAAAATTTAGCATTGGCTGAAAGTATTCAGTTTGTTCTCACGGTTTTGTTTATGGAAAGTGCATCTAAACAAAGCTCTGTTTTATTCATCTAAGAATTGATACCTTACTTCTTATGTGAGTGTTTCTACCAGCCCCTTACATCACAGAGCTTGACTCTCATTCGCTGTCAGGTCACTCATATAAGTACTCTGAGCCTCCAGTTTCATTCAGAGATGTGACCTGACAAAACTCCTCAAATCTGAGTTAAAATCCCAAAGCTGGTGGTGGGTGTTAGGCACTGTGCAAGGCACATCACAAGTTGAACCAAAGCCCTGATGACTGATGGTGTTGTTGCTAGGCCAGCAATGCCCCCAAACATTTGCCTTTATGACTATTTATTTGATAAGAAAAAGGAGAAGACCTTTGTGTGTGTGTGTGTGCACATGTTAAACAGGAGAAAAGAGTGGAATGACCACCAGTCCTAAAGGGAAATTCACTGATGGAAAATTTAAGTTCTTTCACTGTTCCTGTGGAGGCTTTTGAATAAAACTGACTGACTGTCACTGGCTTTTTTGAAATGGTGAAGTATATGTAAAATCTTTATTCATGTTGGAAATTAATAGCAATAGCATAATGCTCCAGAGCATGCTGAAATTGCTCCTGTAAGCTTAGTGCTAACTGTTAACCCACCCTGACCTGAGAGACAAAAGGAGGACTGTGTCAGGGGAGAATTAGGACTGATTTTTATTTTTGTTAATTTTATATAATCTCAAATAACTGTACATGGATAGAATTTCTTAGGAAAGTATCTTTCTCCCTTCCCTAATAAAACTTTTGAGTTTGCTGTAGATTCTGCATGGGTATTTACTACTTAAAATCAGCTTATTTAGCTTGAGGTCCATTAGCTTCCTAGAGCTCTGGGACTTCACCCTTTGCCTCTAGAAATTAAATATTTAATATTCCTTTGTCTGTGCTTACTTTGAAAAGCATCCATCCTTCATTTGGGTGCCATATCAAAATTCATTGGGAAGCAACAGCTGATGTTGCCAGCTGAAATCAAGCCTGACCCTCTCCTTCCCTTTCTGCCCTCAGGGGCTGTGTCAGTGTGGCCATCTCAGGAACCCTTGGGGTTGATCATGATAAAATGAAGGGACATTAGGACCCTGGTAGAAAGCAGGCTGATATCCCAAGCAGTAATGTAGAAAAGGACCCAGTTTGTTGGCAGTGAGATCCTCCTTGCTCAAACAAACACTGCAGGATGTGTATGTGTGTATGACTAAAAGCCATATAAAACATGAGTCAGTCAAACTGAATATATAGGACACATTTTTCTTATGAGTTTTGCTTGAAATGAACAATGTACAACCATAGAGTTTATCTTGCCCAGTTAAAAACATGTTTCTTCCAAGAAGAATATGATGTGACATGGAAAAAGGCAGGATGAGTGTAATTTTAATATTGTATTTTAAATTACATTTTTTGCTATCTTTTTTTTTTTTCTGTCTGTCTCTTGTTTTTATGATGACCTGCCTGAGCACTTTGGGCATGAAGCATCTTTCCTGAGATAAATTTATTTCAAAAGATGCGTAGTCATTGGATAGTGTGCACATAGTATGGTAGATTCAGTTCATGTGAATACTGAGCACACCTTCCTTGTAAACCATAGTGCTGTAAATTAAGAATGGCTTGAACAGGCTCTCCAGGTGTTTGGTTGTGTGATATCAGCATTGGTACAAAGGCAGTTGTCCCAGTTTTTAGGTGTTTCATCTTGCTCGAGTCTTGTTCAGAGATTTTAACAGTACAGGTTACATATCTTTCTAGACAGATGCTTACATTTCATCAGACCTTGTTGTAACTTATTAAATAAAATAGCATTGGGTTTGTTGGGTTTTTTTTTGCTTCAGTAGTTGAAAAATGCTGTTGTATCCATTCAATAAGTATGTGCGTGTTTGTTTTAGAATTGAAGACAAAAATAGCAACAAAGTAGAATACTTCTTTCAGTTTTGCTCTAAAAGAATTATGTTATTGTTTGATTAAATTTAATTGGAGAAACTAAGACTAGTGAAGACATGAACTTCTGTATTTCATAAAAGAAATATGAAGGAACTTTTTTTTCCCTGTAACTGTAGAGGAGTACATACTGATATAATGCTAATATTTTCTCAAAGCTCATAATGAGGATTTAACAAGTATTTTATATGACATAAGGCACTCCTGGGAAACAAGAAGGTGATGTTGTGTGATCAGAGGTGGCCACTGTGCACTTCTGTGGTTACAGAGTAGTTCAGCTGCCCCTGAGTTAATGTTGTTTAAGAGGATGGGAATATATTTTCAAGGTGTTAGGCTGTTTGCTTGTTTCTATTTTTAAGTTCACTTGTTATACATATCTGCATCATTAAAACTGTTTTTTTGTGTGTTCATTTTACTGGTTCACCGGGACATACGTTTCACGTAAGGCTGTGTCAGTATTTAATAGTGGAAAGATAAGTTTTCTTTCAAAGTATTTGCTGTATCCTTCACTGGAAGTACAACTTTTTACAATTATGATGTCTTCAGTGACCGGTGATCAGCACTGGTCACTTGATACGGGGTGATACATTCAGTGGAAACATATCCAAGGTCCAAGAGACCTTGGCTGTAAGGGCACAACCTTTCCTCAGGGACCCAGAAACCTGGGCAGATGACAGTGGATGGCTGGAAGGGATGCTCCCAGTGGTGCTCCCAATCTACTACAGCAGTTTTTCCAGAGATCGGGGCAGCCCTCACCTTTACTCCCAGAAACTCTGCGGGCACAGATGTTGGTCTTACCAGCTGCTGACCTGTTACTGAGCAGCTATCAAACATCAGGTTGTTCTGTTCAAATGCCTGGTTTTCCAAATGATGGTGGCTCTCCAATAGGACCTTCTGCTTAATTTCTTATTACTTCTTAATATTTACTTTTGATGTCCATTTGAAATACCAGCACCCTCATCTTGAACAAGTTTATAGTTAATTACATGTAACACGTGTGAGTTATGAAAGTGAGCTGCAATACTAACCCATGGTGACCTTTGAGATTACAAATTGGAATAAGAAATGGGTATGATAAGGTTGTCTTAGTAGTGGTTTTGGTCTGGTGGATTATTGTAGTAAATTCCCTTCAAGTAAGGAAAAAAAAAATCAAAATTAGTAAGTGAACAAGAATAGTCTATTTTCTTCTCAAAACATACATCAAGTTAAATTTGGGGGAAATGAGATCATGACTTTAAGCAGCATAATGTTTCTATTTTATTAATATGCCAAGTAACATGTCAAAACAAGAAATCAAATGCAATTTGCCAATTTGTTCCTACAAAAACCCAAATACAGTGCTCCACACAATGCAGTAGGAATTTTAATTTGATCTTGTCCCTCTAGATTGAAGTCCGCTATCAAGTTTCCAAATAAGTTTAATACCTTATAAATGTGATTGATTGCTGATGTGGTAATCCAGTTAGCTGCTGGGAGGTTTAATAGCTGGAGAACCCATTTAGAGAAGACTAAGGATCTTGAGGTTAGAATACTGGAGTATTTTCAAGAGGCCTAATTTCTGTTCATATCTCTGACATGAATTTGGCATAAATCCCCTTCTTTGTGCCTGTCTTTATGAAATGGACATTTCTGTCTCCTTCTCTACCTGGTGGGCAGGAAAATGGGTATAAACAAGGTGGTCCCATCAACACAGATACAGACATCATGTTCTACAGTAGGATTTTCTGTATATTTTAGCAAGATCAAGTAGGCAATTGTTACATGCAGCTCATGTTTTATTTTAAAATATTTTAGCCCACTGAGGAGAAAAAGGAACTGAGAAACTCTTCCCAAGCTGATCTCTCAGCTCACATATCTGTCTGTTCAGGCTGATGGTAATTGTACTTTTGAGTCCAGTCACTCCCTCAATAATAACCTATCTCTATGTTTAAAATGTTCTTTTGCTTGTACTCATACAAGAGACCTAATTATTTTAGCTTTTGTCCTCTTCCTCTGAAAATGGTGAATGTCAAATGATTTTTTTGGTGACAGTTTATGTCAGACTTGTGTCTTTCTTTTTTTCCCATTAGGGGAATCTATCCTACTTATCATTACCTATGTTAGGAAAAAAAATCATATGTAGTGTGATGTGGGTGCATAAAAGCATGCAAACACAATGCTGGTGTGACAGCTAATTAAAACCAGGTACTTTAATGCTGGGAAACAAACAAACATCTTTAATGTTAGTGAAAACCAAAGTGTTGTGAAGGCAGAACAGAATTGCAGAAGGCTTGTTCAACAGACAGCTCAAAAGATTTATGGAGTACAAGGGAATATGACTGATTTTTCTGGAGGAAAGCTGTGTTATTATGGCTCCCAAATCACAAGACATTCTTGCCTTGGTGCTGGAAGACTATCTATGGTTAACTGTAGATGACTTTTTAGCTTACAGTACTAGATACCAACAAAATAGAGTATTTTAAATCAGTCACATTTCCCCCAAATTCCTTTGTAGATGATCCTTCAACCTGATCCATTGAGTAAGTCCTTCAAACTTCTTTTTAGCTTCATCATACCACTGTGGTATCATTCACGTTTGCATATCAAGAAATGTAATGTCTAATTTTTTATTTAAGTCTTCTTTTGGCTCCAGTGCTAATATTAACAACCATGCAAAAGTAGTGTTGGGAAGACACTGGACATTTAATTATTTGCTCTGATCTGAATGCAGGTTGGAACTCTGTTTTTAAGTACAGATGCATTCCTCTAGAGCCTTCACATACCACTAGATTACATTCTGTTATTACCTGGAGATCTGATGATAAACAGGTATTTTACAAAGCCCTGTCATATACTGGTGAGTAATTTGTAAAGCTGTTTTTCTTAATATTCTAAACACAAGGAAGTCCCACCCTCCTTTGAGGTGTGCAGCAGAAGGGCTGGAGGCAATGGCCACAGGCTGCAGCAAGGAATGTTTCAACTAGATAAGGGAAAATATCCTTCATGGTGAGAGGTGTGATTTGTGTCATGGACACTGATGCCCAGAGCGGTGGTGGAAGCACCATTCCTGTGTTGGCAAAAACCCATCTGGAGAAGACTGTGAGCAAAATGACTCCTACTTTGGGAAGAGGGTCTTACCAGGTCACCTCCAGAATGCCTTGCAACAGAAATTTTTCTGTGATTCTATGAGGTGTGTGTGTGTTTATATATACATACATATATGTGTATATATATATATCAGAGCGATGGAGAATATATTGCCTTACGCTTTGCTATTGGCATAGCCTTTCATGGTGTTAAACACACAGGTTAAGCAGAATTTGGAAGAAGTGGCATTTTGCTTCAGGAAAGAATAAAAGTAGCATCATACAAGAAATGCTTTGGAGTGGCAGTGAGGTGTCATGTGTTTGGCAGTTAGAGATAACAACATTTAGGCCTGGTGGGAATACATTCCCTTTCTCCCCTCCTCCTGCTCTGTTTTGCTTCTGGAGCATGCTTTTGGCAATGGAAAATGTCATCCTATGCATCATGCAACGCTTTGGTTACATTTCCTAAAATAGGATTTCAGCTGAGGGTACAGTCAGCATTTGAAACCAGCTACTGTAGAGGGACAGCAAACATGAAAGATTTGTGCTGAAAATGATGAACCCATTCCTGTTTCATTTTTAGAGCATGTTGGCAAGAGTTGCAATTGCTGACATTTTGGGGGCAGCTCCTGAGAAGTGCAGCACTCAGTTGTCTTGCTCTGTTATTGCCACATCAACATTTACACAGTTTGTTTGTGCAAATGTGTTGTCAAAATGAAAGCATTTGTTTTAAATCAGCCTCATTTTATTTCAAAAGTGAAAGGAGGTTTTTGGCATGCATTTTGTAAAGCCATAGGAGTTAATGTCTAGGAGGCAAAGCAGCAGAAAAATGGGGGTATAGTGTGTCACAGACATGAAGAAGCTGCTTGTACAATATATACAAAAGCCTGGGAATGAATAGAGAGTCTCTTGTCAGTAAGTTCATGACCACCTAAACCTCACTTGACTCTAAAAATGAAGTGTGTCACAAACTAGAACAGAGACTGTGTTCATTACAGGCATCCATTTGTCCACAGTTTTGAAAAGAGGAAGCAAGATGTGACTTTGGCATGAATATCATGTATTTTTGTGAGTGTGTTTGAAGATTGTGGAATACTGAGATACAGAAAACACTGGTGCAGGAGGTTTAGTTAGGCATGTATGAGCTTTCTTTTGGAGATTTGCAGAGGAATGCAATAACCTTTAATAAGCCCTGGGAAGGAAACAAAATCAGCCTCACCCTGAATCCTACAAAATTTCCACAAATGCATGACTTGGGCTGCTTGAAAACATTCTGAATTTCTGGTGGAATTGTCCCACTGCTCATGTGTTTATTGTGAGCATTCAGTTACCTTGTACCCAAGATGGTAGGAGCAATTCTTATGGTCTCATGTGTTATTTAAGAAATATATGTATATTTGGCCTTGGAGGTAAAATCTGATTGACTTCATAACACCCAGGATTCCACCTTGTCTTAGGGAATTTCAAAGCAACCTATTGTGATTTGCACATCAGAATTTTTTTCAGATTTTTGCAGATCAGTGAAAGCTGCCCAAAAAATGCCATGATACTACTAGCCCACATCCTAATTTTTATTTATTACAGTGTGCAGTTAAAACTGAAAGAAAAATATTAGATGGTGAGTTTACCTATGAATACTTCAACTGTGCTTTCTCAACTGTCTTTCCATTCAGCTTTAAAGATTTTAAAATTAGATGAGCTTTGCTTTGCTGTTCTACAGAGTTGAGAACATGATACATATAGGTCAGTTCTCATGCTTGTACAAAAGTTTTCCTGACTTAGTGATGCTCCTGTATAACAGCATAGTCAGCTTCCATGCCTTCTGTAGAGACTGGGATCAGTAATGATGCAACACAAGCACTGAAGAGAGAACAGTGAATAGGAATCCCAGCTTTTATTTTCATAAAAATAACCAAAATATCTGTGCAACGCCTATAAAGGCTTTTAACGACTTTGAAGTATAAGGCATGACATGTTGTTTTAATTTATATACAACAAACACCACGTTTCTAAAGTTGCTATTTGGGTTTTTTAAAAGATGAAACTGATGATAGCTGAAATGAAATGAAGTAAGTTTTATGCATGTTGCATTTTAACAAGTCTGCTGTCTCATTGGAATGCGCTGCCTTCTTGTGCTACATTTTATTTTTGGAATTTAATAAGGCGCCTGTCATATCTGCCTCAAGGCTAAAGAATATCATGAGGGAGAAATCCAAAGTACTGTCATGTTTGACTGACAGGGGGCCAATTTTAATTTTTTTATGGGAGGTGCCTGATATTAACAGGCTGTAGTGCTGAAGATGCACTGCTCTACCATCTGCTTTAAACACCCTGTGTTGATGAGCCAGTAATGACGTTGCTCAGTGACATTTATCAGGTGAATTTGGCTCTGACACTCAGTAGAGGATTTTCATTAAAAAATTAATTCTGTGCATTTTACAGTGAAGCCCATTGTGATGATAGATTTTGGTACAGTGCCATGTATCTCCAGAAGCTGTTCTAATTACCTGAGAAACTTGGGAAAGCAATAAACTACTACTTTCCATTTCTTGTGTGTACTCCCTTAGCATATAATTAACACACTGACTCACTTAGCCTAAATCTCTGAAGATCTATGTCTATGTGATGATTACTAGCTCTTCAAAGTAATAAGCAAATACACCTTAGTGGCTCAGTGGCTGGATGGCAGCAGGCTCAGCAGCCTTTGTGGTGTGCAGTCTGATGGTGGCATTCCCTAAATGTTCACCGGAAAAGTGAGTAGGATACAGTAATAGTGGAAATCCTACAACTTAGGCAAACATTTAAAAAAAACCCACCCAGCTTCCAAGAGGAGATCTAATAAAATATTCCATCGACCTCTTCAGTCCAATGAGAGAAAAAAATGTTTCTATTCACCAAAGTCTTTTTTTCAATATTTGTTGTAACATTCTTTCATCTTGGTTAACTTTATTTTTCATTAGAAAAAAAACCCTCTCAAACTCAAATTCCTTGAGAAGCAGAGTTCCTTCATTATATTTGGCATTTAATCTAGCATATTTTCCTATTCTTAGACATGTCAGATCTGCCTGTATCCTTCTCCACTTGAGAATGCCTCTCAGGTGACCTGGCAGGAACAAGTAGTCTTACTACAGCTTTTCAAGCCCCTACAAGTGCACCCTGGCAGGTGGTGGCACTTCCACTGACAATCTTGGTGAAAGAGGAGAGACTTAATAAAACACAGTAAGAGGGGTTATGGCTCAGTGTTCATTAATACCCCTCTCTCTTAAGCCAGGTTATTTTGTAGTGCCTATTTGCTTTGAATCAAGGCTGAGCACAAGTTCTACTGAATTTATTGTAGCACATAAGGGCTTTGTGCCAAGTTTATACAACTAACTAGAAGAGATGATGTTTCCCTCACCATATATAAAGCAATGCAGGTGCAGCATGAAGCCTACCAAGGCCAGATTTACTCATCATGGAATATGATGATATCACCTCAAATGACTGGGGACATGATACCTAAGCAGAGCAGCTGAAGGAACAACTGCATTGAGAAAACACATCAGGCAGATTGCATAGCATTATGCTCCTGATCATCAAAATACTTAAGAACAGCTTAATGCAAACCAGGTGAGTTACCCATTAATGTCTCTGGAGATGATTTGATTAGCCATTTCATCTAGTCAGATGATTCTAGATTACAAACATTCTGCATAAACTATTATGACTGGTTTTTTTAAAGTAATCTCTTGTGTTTTATAGTGATTGGAGAGGTTTATTATTTAAAAACAGACTATAAATATTCGTAAGAGCATTTCTACAGAAAATTTACAAGGAGTTTTCGGACAGATTTCTCGACCTTCTGGAGGGAGGAAGTGTGTTAATTCTCTGATATTCTGCAGTGTTTCTCCTTCCTTCTGTTACACAGGAATTCTTCTTCATTGTCTGGTAACATGAATGCTTACAAGTGTATTTGGCTCAGCAAATCACTTGGTGTGGAACTGATGATAGCCTACACCTGGCTTGGGACTCATGTGCTGGTGAGAGAGGGAGGAAAACAATACTCACTTAATGGGAGTCATGAAAGAAGTAATTTAGTGACCTTTGGAGAAAGGAGCGTTCTGGGAGCATTTTCACGGTGGGCCAGTGCCCTGTGCATGTATCGCTTTAATGTGTACCTGCCTGCTCACTGACCCTATGGGGGTCATCCAGGACAGACCTTCCGGCAGCTTTTCTAACCGGGATCCCTGGTAAGCACCCACTTGATCCGCCTCTGGCTGCCATACGATCTCCCTTTCCCCCCTGTGGCATTCCCTCGCTCCCTGAAGTGAAGCCAGCCCGAGGAAAATGCTGGATAGCTGGGAGACGGTGTAATGCAGAAAGGGCTTGCTCAAATGCCGTCTGCTCCTTCAGAGGTATTTAGTTTCAGAGATGTTTAGAAACCTTTCCTTTCCCTGCCCTTCTCAAGTGGAGGTTTTTGCGGCTGACTGCCCTGTCCAGGTGTTGGTCCTCCTGTCACCTCTGCCCCTCTGTGTCGTCCTGGACCTCCCGCGGGCGGTGCGGGCAGAGCTCAATAAGCGTGGGGCTGCCTGCTGCTGAGCTCAGCCAGCTCTCTCCCACCCTGAGCAGATGGCTGTGCTGCTCAGCCTTCAGAGACGCGCTCTTTCTCTTCTAAGAGCAAATTAACCCGTGGCTGGAGGCTGGTGGAAGTGTTTTCGTTGCTTGCCTTTTTTTTTTTGTTTTGTTTTTTGTTTCTCGCTTGTTTTCCCACAGAAAGGTCTGTGGGGCTTAAACAGGAGTCTGTCAGTAGGAAAATTTAGCAACATAGTAGGTGACTGTCACAACAGGAACTGTAATTTAAATATTAGTATAAACCCTAAGCAAACCTGAGACTTTTGTCGTTGTTGTTCATTTTCAGCTATTGTGTGTTCATTTACTTGTCCACCACTCAAGGCTCTGAGTGTTTCAGGTTTGCAGGGCATTGGGGTGCATGTCATTGTTCTTTACAGGGAAGCATCTTTAAAGCCATAAGGATTTTTTAATCCCTAGCTGCTGGTCATGAGTGAAAAACCATGACACATGTCTTGTTTGCCTGGGTCTTTTATTTGAAGGGATGAGAAAAACCACACTTCTGGTGATGGAATGATTTCTTGTGTTTTTTTCCTCCCACCTTGTGAAAGAAGTCTTTGGTTCTGGCCATCCTAAATCTTTTTTTGACAAAATCGGAATTAATTGCTGTTCATTCCAGCCACATTTCTGTAATAATTTCATACTTCTAGAAATGGAAAGGTAAATTACGTGCATCCCTAGAGTTCCACATTTGGAATTAGGAACAAGAGAAAAATTACTTTCCTGAAGGAAAAAAGCGTGAAGTGGGTGCCTTCCTCTTCCTCTGCCCCCTCTCCCTCATTTTCCTCTCCCTGCTTATTTTCTCTGTGAGCATACAGCACCAGCAGCTGGCTGAGGCCAGATCTTCAAAAGAATAGGGATTCTGAGAAGAAAGGGCCAGAGAAATAGAAGGAGGAATATATATTCCTTTGATCAGAAGAGAGCATGTCTGAGTTAGCAGAAATCCTTCTATGGACATCAGCAGGTTAATGCAAGAACTAATGATTTTATGATATTAATAGTTACAGCAGTGGTGTTGCAATCATACAAAATATGTTAAAGGTTTTAAAATTATTTTCATCAGGCCAGGACTATGTGTTTGTCTGTGTCTATTTTTTCATCATTTTCAGCAGCTGAAGTGAAGGATGATTCCTTCCCTTTTCAACCATGCAGCTTTTGTGATCTTGAACTTCGAAAGAAATGTTAGGAGTAGTTTAAAACCTGGTGTTCGTGCAACAAAAAATTGACAAACCATTAGCTCTGCTGCTCTAGTTTTGTATCCCTCACTTGGTAGGCAATTATAACGGTGTCATAGGGTACAAATACATATGAAGAGAGGCAGAAAACGTCCTGCTTTAGTCCAAAGGTAATCCAAATGCCATTGTAAAGGGATTACAGGAAAAGGGACAGAGTGCCCTTAAATACAGCAGCAGGTTCCAGAAGAATTCCTTGTGCAGCTCTCTGCTGCATAGTGGAAACAACGTACATGAAGTAGAGGAATTGCACAAGAAAAAAGATTTTATGAGAACAGCAAGGAAATGATGTAGGCTTTAAAGTTTGGCATGATTGCTCCTGGAGTTTGTGGGATGAAGCATCCAGACCATCTGGATTTGGAAGCATCTAGATGAATGTTAGTTTGTGTTTGGACACAGCAGAAAGAACTGTCTTGTGTGTACTGAATTACTCAAAAAGCAGCAGTGTTTGGCTTCAATGAGTAAGTACTTTCTGATTTCCTCCTTTTTCCCCTTCGGATGCAAAAGGACAGATGTTTGTTAGCAGAGATTAATAAGCTACATAGTAGTGCTGGAAAGAGTGCACAGAATGAATAAAGACTGGTTTAGATGCTAAGAAAGCTGTGTAAAAAATGTAATGTTCTCATTGAAATGCAATGTCTCTCTAGGTGAAGCAGGCAGACTAACCAGATGCACTTATCAGACACTGCTGCCAACAATTTGCTTGTTTTCTTTTCTCTAACTGCTGAAAGTTGTAATTCTTTAGTGTTAACAGTCCTAGTGACAAGTATCCTTTTCTCCGTTCTCTTTTTTTTTTTCCCGCACAACTCCATTTATTTCTTAATTCCAGTTGTGTAACTGTATTGATCTACAAATCAAACCACAAGTTTTCCCTTTCAGTAAGGGGATGGGAAACAAAGGGAAAGGCTCTGAACAGACAAATATTTGACAAGACAAACCAATTGGCATTTACACCAGGGAAGCTAAAGTTGCATTGGTGCCTCGATGCTCAGTTCTCTACACAGGAAATATTTCTAGATTAGGCTCTGTCGACTCAGAAATCTGATGGATATTAGGGGTGTAACCTCTCATGTTAATGTGTTCATGGCCTTTTTTTGCCATGAACAAGTGATGTTCTAACAACTTTTGGCTGTGTTTTCTACATTAGGACTAAGGTTGAGGGATAAAAATATTACAAAGAGGTTTTTATAACACCTCAAAAGTTAATGCCTTTTCCATTAAGTTCCTGATGCTGTCAGGAAGAAGAGTAGTGCTACTGACTTAGTTATGCCAGCATGGTGATATACCTTTATAAATGCATCAGGGTGAACACCTCATAGATTTGAAGCATATGTATGCAATTTAGTAAAAGTTTTATACTGTACACCATATGAAATCACTGCCCTGTGAAGAACTTCTGCTGCATTCATATGTTCCCCAGCAGAAATCAAAAACTAGTCTGTCCTTTTTGAAGTACCATTTTCTGCAACACCTAAGGAAGAACTGTTTCTACTTAAGCCAATTTTCAACTTTTTCTGGCATTGCAACGATTTACATACAAATAAAAAAGCCTCAAAAAATTTAATATATTTAATGTCAGGGCACTTAAGTAACAGTATCCTGATGTTACTTACATTTGTAAGCAACTGGCAAATATACCCATCAACCAGGGAAAATAGGAAATAAGCTTTACTGAGTTTTTATAAAACTGACAATTTCAGGCACTAGAAGGGATAACAATTCACCTGAAATAAAAAGAGGTCTTATCTTCTTCCGTATAAGAAAGTTTACTTGCCTTGCTCAGTTGTCCAGTTTCAGAACCCAAACCTGTGCTCAGCTTCTGATTCTTCTTAAAGGTCACACTGGCTTTTCACAGATTAAATTTATCCCATAATTGCCCAGAGCTGGGGAGCAATAATGCATATATTGCAAGAAGGAATAAATGTAGTTAATTGAGAAGACGGGATCCACTAATGTATCCAGTTTTCTGAGCAGTGTACAAGTGACCGTACTGGAATGAGAGGATCTGCTGGAAACTGCAGGTATTTCTGTCTGCACAACAGGACCCCAGCCTTTTGAAGTCTATCAGCTGACTTCAGTTGACACCATCTTCAAATTTCTTTTTCAGTTTGATTTTTTAAATGGGATGTAGTATCAGTAGACATAGCTTCAATCACAAAAGAAAATGTAGAATCACAGTGAGAGTGGACTAAAATCTCCAGGAACCTGAACTTTGCAAGTAACAGCTGTGGTCACTGCTGAATTTTTGATTTCTATTGTGTGATTTTCTTTAAATTTATTTTTTTAGGTAAAATTTCTCTGGAGCAGCACTATAATAATGCAAATTGTCAAATTGAAGTTCAATTCAATTTACAATCATTTACTCTTGCGGTGCCAGTGTAATTTCAGATATGGAACATGAGCTGATGATTGATTCAGCATTTTTCTATTATTCTGTACAGAATTTTGAAAGTTATTTGTAACTATAAACATCTGTGTAATTTTCTTCTGTTTTCTGTTGTCTCATTTGGTCCAGTTTTCATGCATTAGGAAAGATGACTGTAGATTCTGGATTATAACAGAGGAAAATGGGAGGTGGTGAAAAAGCTGAAAATGTTCTTAACTTGGTCAATGTTGAGGGTGTCTCAGTATTTTGTGTCTTTAAAAAGAATGAGCCCAATTTACAACTCTTAAGGTCTGCAGATATTTTCTGTGATAAATATGCTGCTATCTGTTATGCACAGCAGGTAGAAATGTACACTTAGATATAGATGAAAACACATTCACCACCCATCTATAAAAACTCATGATGTTTGATCACGTCAAAAAGACTGAATCTTTGGTGTATTTCTCTTTGGCTTTGCCTGCCAGAGTTCTGCTGTTAAACAGCACTTGGGTGTGGCTGTCACCTGTTCAGCAGTGTCATGTGTGAACTTTTCTCTCTTCCATACATTTTCCTTTGTGACTTGGATGAAAGTCACAAGATATGGAAAAAAAGTGTATTTTTCAAATTGGAAAGGGATCACTAGCCTACTTGCTAGGAGATGCCTGGGTATTGGCAGGCAAAACTAGGACAATATTGTCATTTATTTAAAAAGCTAAAGGCTGTGACTTCCTGCTTTGAAAGCACATACAAGACTATAAGTGTAATTGGTTTTCTTTTTTTTCCCCAATGGTATTTGCTCTTAGAAATGAAGAGTCTTACTCTGCAAAAATAGGATCCTGGGATTGAAAGCATTTGGGTTAATGTATGTATCTAATGTTAATAAATTGTACAGCACTCTCTTCATGGAAATCTGTTACTGCTTGCTTAGCTTTGGCATCACTCTTTGAATGCCAAAGAGACTTTTGTTTGACCTCTGACTCTGACCTTCCAGAGCCAGCACTTATGGCCACATGTGGAATAACAGCTGGTGGCTGCAAAATCCAGGTGCAGGAACACATTTTTACAGCTGTGCCATCTGGGTCTTTGGACGTTTTCTTTTTCTGTGTCTTATGTCTTCAGTTCTGGCTTTGGTGGACAGTGGAACAGCCCAGGGGATGTTTGCTGGGCCAAACCATTTAAGACAGTCCCATGTCATCCTTGATGCTCTTTGCATTGAATCTCTTTTAAGTGAGAGTGATTTATGCTTCGTTTGAAATACACAGAACAGGTGGTCTTGAAATTTGGGAAGGCTCCTGGGTATGTTAAATATTACATAAACATGGTCTGCTGTAGATTTTTTGCTCTGAAGATCGTTTATAGGTCAGAAATAAAATTACTATCTTCTTGTGTTGAAGCACTTCACAAATAATTGTATTATTTTATCTCTTTATGGTTTGATAGTATCTCTGAAGCTTTTCCCTGAGCAGGTGGCAGTATTTCCTTAGCACCAAGTATTAGGTCAGAAGAATAAAGATATACTGGATTGTCAATGAAAAGTTAAGTGGTGTATAGAAACTTTCTTCTAATATAATAAAAAGAAATACTCATCAAAAAAAAAAAAAAAAAGCCAAGAGCAAGGAACAAACAACAAAGGTATAGCAGGATTTTCTGTAGTTTTAATTGTTTTCTGTTTTCCTCTACTGTGTTGGGGGATGTAGTTGTAATGTACATAAATTGCTTCAAAATTAAACAGGCTTCTATGACATGGAACTGTAAAATGTCCAAGAATTCAGTGTTATAGTGCAAGTGTTTTCTGTCAAGAAAATGCGTAATTGGGAGAGTTGGACCAATTTGACAATTAAAAGTGATTGAGGATTTTCTCAGAGGAGAGATCCCTTTTAGAGCACTGGAAAGCTGCCTGTGTAACATGAGTTAATACAAAGTTATGTATTGGTGAGCTACGCAGACCAAGGCCCTCTTGGAAACTTTATGCTGCCCTATAAAAAATGCCAAAGCTGGCAGCGAGTAGAACCAGGGTCCTACTTGGACCCTGCCCTGAGCCCCAGCACAGGAAGGCAAAAGCCACCTCTGGCAGGGGCGAGGACAAAGGCGACTGTGCTTTGTAGGGCCGGGGAGCCGCTGAGCAAGGCTCTCCCCAGCCTGCTCCCAGCCTGAGCTGCAGGACACTTCCCCGGGGTGAGCAGGAGGTCACTCCCTGCTGCACACTCGGCGAGCCACAAGTGGTGCCGGGGCTGCCGGCGGTGCCAATTAGCGGCAGCTGCCCCGCTGGGGCTGGGACGGGGACAGCTGGGAGCTGCGCCCAGGCAGCCCTCCCCTGCCACGTGCAACCAGAAATTACAAAGGAGCACAGCAACGTGCTTTTATGCTTTCTGGGTGATTAATTTATTGTTATTTTCTCCATCGCCTTTTGGGGGTTTGTTTTGTTTGGTTGGTTTTCTTCCCTTTCTCTGTTTCCATTATGTTATGTTCCTTCCCGCGCAGTGCGGGGTTGTGGTAATTCAGCGCAGCGTTCAAGATCATCTTGTCTAGCCACGGCTTGCTCATTACTTAAGAGGATGTGAAAACAGGCTAGACTAAGGAAGAAACTGGCAAACCTGTATGAGCCACAGTAAAACATGAGGAAATACTTTAGTTAAAAATGTCTGAACATAATTTTTGAAGTGTGAGCTGAGCCAATAATTGGGTTCAAATCCTATTGACAGACTGAGAGTACAATTAGAATATCTGAAGTTATCTTCATGCTCAGAAGAGAGGGCTAAGGCTGTAAGCTGAGTTACTCTCCCATCCTTGGAGAAAGTCTGGCTGGGTCATGTTTTAGGAAGCTACTGTGGACAGGCTTCTTTTACTGTCTCCCTTCTCTAAGTTGGGATTATTTTATCATTTCCTGTGCGAAGAACTGGAAAGTCTGATGTACAAAAAGGAGCCCAAGTCCTAATGACCAGGATTTTTCCTGAAGTCTTTGCATTTCAGATTTCAAAAGAGTGTTTAAAATCCTTAAAACACTCTGAAGTTGTTTCTTTTTCAAAAAAATCCTTGACAGAAGAAAGTACACTATCTCAAGCATGTCTGTTTTCTTAAATAATAAGCAAAGGGAACTGGATCATCAGACTTGTTTTAGTCTCTACAGCAACATAGCTTAAGTAGAAACCTTGAACTGCTTCTTTTTGGAACTTGGCAACCACACATACCAAAAAAAAAAGTAATAAGTAAAACTACATATTACCTCATCTGTAGGAAACCCTATAAAGTGTAGCAGCTCCTTCATATCACTCTAATGCCAAAGAACACATTTCAAACTTCATCTTGTGTATGAGTAAGATTTGCAAAGAGTTTACTGGTGCTCAGTAAAATACTGTTTGTCTGACTGGATTCATGTCAGCCCTACCAAAATATAATGCCTTGAGGCTGCCTATGTGGTAGTTTTCACTGCTTCAACTTTGTACAATATGTCTTAAGCTGGAAAAAAATATATGTCATTGAATACCTTTTACAGTTACATTCACTAACTTTTGTAATGCCCAGAACAGCTCTGTCATGGAAACAAGTCTTGCATAAATAGAAATGACAGCAAACAGATGATCTTTTCATGGCTGCTTCAGCCTTCCATAGTACCTGTGTTCAGGACTTAAAGGGAAGACCCTGTCGAGGATGTAATATGATCCAGAAAGCACTCTATGTGTGTGTGCATGTATATGTCTCCATCTATAGATGGGGCATTAAGAATTTAGAATTTACATCTGTAATCCTAACAAAAAGAGACTTACATGCCTGGATACTTCAGATGCTCACTCATCACCTCACTTCTCTCATATTTGAAGTCATTGACCCAACTTCTGTATGGGTTTATGATTGGACTTTGTAAGTCATTAGCAAGTTTTCGACATGCTAGGTCTCTCTCTGAAAAAAATGAGCCTCTTTTCTGAGGGCTTGAAGGCACTAAAAGCCAAAAACCTCTTCTGGCTCCTTAATGGCACCTCAGTGGTGGAGATGAAGTTCATTTTCATTTAGAAACACTTCCTATGTCAATTCACGTACTCATATTGTCTGCTTTAGCTAGGGAGGGTTAAATAAATGCCTTCCATTTTTTTAATTATGTGAGACACTATCACACTTCTGCAGTTAAAATGAACATTAAAATGATAAGGCTTTTTTTTTTTTGAAGAATGTGTTTAGCATTGCAGCACTGTCTAACCAGTGTTCACATGACTATTTTAAGTAAGGTAATAAGGAAGTTAAATCTGTTGTCAGTCATCGTATATTTGCTAAGGAGAGGTCTGCAGATCCATATCACAAGGAAAAGTTAGATGTCAATAAATCAAAGAATGCTGAAAACCACTGCATGAGGATAGAGCACCTACTTTTCTGTTGTCTTCTGCACCCAAGACGACTTTTGGAAGTGTGGCCTTTGAGCAGTTATATTACAAGGTATTTGTTTTTCTGTTTTCTTTGGTTAATGGTTGAACTAATTTAATTTTCTTTTTAATTAAGGAGTTACTATAGGAAAATTAAGTATTTTGCTTATTCTTGATGTTGGTTTAATATAATCTTAAACTGCCCCACAGAAGTTATTTTCTGGGTTCATTCAGTCTTTAGCATTCTTCTTGGTACAGTGTGGTGATTAATACCAGATATCTCCAGATATCATGGAGGGTGTTTTGTCCTGTAGAAAGCTGCTTCTTAGAATCTGATTAAAAATACAAATTTCATATAGTTGACCCAGCAGGGGTTATTAAAAGCTTTGTTTATCTAATGTGGGTAGATAAAAGGTGTAAAAGTTAATACCTCTCTGTTCTGTGGTGCAATCCACCTCTCTTTGTACTAGTAGGAAATAAAGTTATGTGAAAATATAAAAATGCGGCTGCATGCTAAATTTTGATCCAATAACACTTATGAAAACTGAAACAAATGAGTAAGTCTGAGGAGGTGCAACATTGATTTTTAAACATATTCTGATTTATGAATGAGGTACACAAAGCTTGTTAGTTACTCTTAATTACCTTTGACCTGTAGGTACTTGAGGAATTGGCATATCAGCAGCAAGGGGATAATTTTGATGATTCAAAATAAGCTCTTTTGTAGAACTGATGGCACCTAAAAGTCTATTGATGTAGGTGTTGTCATTAACATATCCAAAGTTGGGCTGCAAAGTGGAAGTCTGAAAGTTAGAATTGTCAAGGTCCTTCTGCGGGAAGGACATCATTAGCTGGGAATATAGGACTGGGCATCTGTATAAATGCACACACAGGAAAATAAGACTATTAAAGCCCACTTCTGAAGCTCACGTATTTTCTCCTTAGGACTTGATATGTCTCATCCTGGTAGAAGATTGTATTTACTTGGGAAGGAAATAAGGCAGGCAGAACAAACTGAGGTGTGTTTGTCAGTCCATCTGTCTGCAACAAAATCTCATTGTGGGAAGGACTAGGTCAGTGCACATGGATGAGGTGAACAACAATAATAATAATAATAATAATAATGATAATAATAATAAAGAAGAAGTTTCTTTGTAAGTAGGGTGGTCTCTTCAGCTCATGCATTAGTGCTTGTGCTACAGAAGACTGGTAATTTATTGATGCAGATGGCTATGTAAAGTGCATGCAATTTGTGAGGGGGCTTGACCCTTGACTGATGGGCCATATGTTGCAAAGCCCCAGAGGCATCATTTGACTGAGTTCTTTTCCTCTCTCTGTCTCTACACCTATGGTCCTTGTTCAATCACCACATATTGAACTATAGACTTACTAACTCCCCCAATAAATCTCCAACTAATGGCTCACGAAGGCCATAACTTAACCCTTTACATACAAAAGAGCACATAATTTTGCATTGAATTTTTCACACTCGTTGAAATAAATAATACATGACCTGGCCTAGTCATCAAGGACCAAGATGTCACAAAATAGGACCACCTGCAGGCTTGTCACTGTCTGCATAAACCAAATTCACTTGGAGCATTCTTAAACTTTAATGCATATGTGACGTTATTGAGAGCTGTGCCCTACATGCACACGTGGGTTGTACAATTACTGCTATGTTTCTCAAATACCACAAATACAGGAAAGTACCTCATGTACCTAACTGTCTTGTCTGCTACTCTTACATTCGAACAGGGTTAACAGCAGGTTTTTCATGACCTAGGCTTGTGTCTTCAGTTGCACAGAGATTTGACAAACAGTTATCCCAGACAACAGTTTTTCCATAATCTCGTAAAATGGATCAGCAGTTTTGTGTCATAGAAACCCCTGTATGTATTCATCAATGTATTCATGTGCAGTAAAATTACAGCTGCAATTCATTTCACATACCATCCTTAAAGTGTACAGTGCTGGGAGTTGCTCCCTGGCTGGCCTGGCATGGGGTTCTGCATTGCTGGCTGCAGTAGGAGCTGTAGGCTGCTGTACAGCAGAGCAGCCCTGTAAGACAGTCACTTATTGCCATTAAACTGTTCTTATATAAGAGGATGAACAAGCTACACCAAGCAAGAAATAGTGGTCAAGTCTCTGATAGCGCTCTTGTAAATATTAACCCCAAACACCTAGAAATGTAGTTACAGGTATCCAGCTTTAAAAGTCTGACTTGAAACCAGACAAGCTGAAATTTTTCATTAAGTTCAAAAATCAAAGGTAGAAAACCATTCCAGGTATATAATGACTATTCCTCTTTCTTCACAAAGTGGTGTGAGGTGGTAGTTTAACTGGGTGAAAGTTTTAGCATTGGCTGCAAGGTCATGACTTTACTAGTGACAGCTGAGGCATTTTACACTATTTTTTTAAAATTTCTTTTACAGTGGTGTAGTGTTGTGTAGTAGTTTAATTTAATTGTGATTCTCCCAAGTTTATTCTGGCAAAACTTATTAATAATGGGGTTTTGTGTAAACTAGAAGTGCAACAGTGCTCGGTTATTATACACTTTTATACTTATAAAATGTATAAAAACTGTAGTTCACTTAGGTAGTCATTGTTCTGTAGCTTAAAGTCTATTACAGGTGATCCTTTTGTGCATGATTCTTTGGAGAGAGAAAATGGAAAAAAAAATCAGAGCAATTTGGAGTTCTTCACTGAATCTGAACTAGTTATTATGGTTTGAAAAAAAGTGAGCTCATGGCAAGCTGATGTAAATGAACAAATTCATAAGTTCCTCTCTTAGAACTGCTTCCTTAGCAGTTTGTGATGCAGTGAGAGAACGAGGTTATTTCAGCACAAATCATGCGCGTTAATCACGTGCATTGTTGTGTTCAGTCACGTGCATTAAGGCCCGTAGGCTTGCCAGTTTTATTCATCCTGTTTCTGTCCTGTAGCCTCTGCACCATTATTTTATTACAAGTCTTAAGGCTTGAAGTATTCCATGTAACCAGAAGCCAGTGATAAGCATTCCCTCCTGAGGTTATTATTTCACAATTAAAGTGATGGTATTGAAAACATTGATGGCAGTGGGATTTACAAGGGCAGAGGTCTTTGCCATTGCCTGGAACACAAGAAGCAGTTGAAAACATCAGTTTTAAAATTTCCTACATGCATTAGTCCCCATGGAAGAGCTGTATATGGGTTTAATATATGTTCTGAATGAGCTGGGCTAGCCTATAATTTAATGTGCATTTTATATAGCTTTGGTTAGAATTTCATCTGCATTTCAGGTCTGTTAACCCAGGTGTGACTGTATATTGCACCCAGTTATGTTTCTGTAGTGACCACTTATGTTCAGATTGAGTGGGCTTTGTTTCCTGAGTGTACACACTCAAATCAGACAGAGCCCGTTTGAAAGACAGAAGCAGAACAATATAAAGAAATTATTTAATGTTTTCCAGCTAAAACAAACTTGACACAACTGTAGGAAAGTGTTCTGGTATCATGCAGATAGATAGTCTATCATATTACAGTAGTATTTCTGAAAAATGTGAATGTCAACAGGAGTCTGGAACTGGCTGATGTGAAATATTAGAAGGTAGAGAAAGACATTTGTTCCCACCGATCATAAAAGGAGCTGTAGAAAGCTGCCTGGAAGAAATTGTGTTAGTGAGCAGGCACACTGCTGAAAGCCATTACCCTCGTGAGTTCCAGGTGTCACTTTGGATATTATCACTGCCGTGCTGCACGCAGTGAAATGTGCTGTCCTTGATGAGTTTGGGGTTTTGAGAGGCAATAACAGATTATCTTTTCTGTCAGCCACAATTCTTTCAACTGCCCAGTTTTCTGAGCTTTGGGTTGGGCATTGGAGATACTGGTTGAAAATTAATGATTTTTTTTTTAATGTACTTTTGGAAGTTTTGTTTAGACTAGGTATGTTTCTTGCATGCTCTTCCAGGGTGAATGGAAATTAAGGGAACAAAAAAGATAAATTCCGGTTAGAGGTGGTGCAGTTTTCAGTAGCTATGCCCACCTCTTCCAGCTTGAGTGTCATATGCAGCATTTGAAGCGATACACACCAGTCATTTGGACCACAGGGTGGAATTGTGCCGCTTGTACTGATGTGAGGAGGATAAAAATAAAAAAAAAAAGGTAGTTTGCACCAAAGTGGGCACTGGAAGTTCTGAATTCTGTTCCTGCTTATGCCTCAGTATCCTGTATAATCCTGAACAATATGCTGTTCTTCGGAATAACTCAGATTTTAATGTGAAATAGTTTTATTATCTTGGTTGGTGAAGTTTACTACCTACTCCTCACCTCCTAAACAGACACACAAATGAACAAAAAATCCCCACATAATTCTGACATAGTAAAATGTGGGTCTAGAAATTAAGATTATTGCTAGGAATAGCTTGAAACATGGTCTGATAGAAGTAAAAGTTTGTTGTTGTCTGATATAATAAAGCTTCACTTAAAAGTTTTATGTTTTGATGGGGTTTATTTGTCTTTGGAAAATGTAAAGGAAAATCAGTCAAGCTGCTCTATCCTGCAGCTTAAACCAATTTTACAATCAGATCAGCTGAATAATTGGGAAAAAAATCCTCTAGTCAGATAAGGGAATGTCAGTTATGAGGTTTTAGATTTAGAGTAATTTCATTGATGCCATCATCAATATCTAAATCAGTGTCTAAAACCTAATGCAACTATCAGCAGATTTTGAGTTTTAAGGGAAAGGGACTATGTGAACAGATTTTGGAGCTGTAGAAGACAGATCATAAGATCAAAACTTGGACCAGACCCTTTTGTTTTAAGGGACTTTTTCAGTCAGAGTAGAAATTTACCATATGAAACTGTTTTTTCAGTAAAACTGGTAAACCAAGAACAGTAGAAAGATCTTAGTCTTGCAGAACTATGATTTATTTTTGTTGTTCTTCATCTCCCATTATAGTTTATTCATGGTAAGCTTTTATCTTGAAGACACAGTAATTGAATTGGTGTTGAAGAGAAAGTTGACACACATAAATTAAAAAAAAAAGGACAGCTTAGGTCTCTATATATTTCAGATGCATTTTCATTGTGGCCGAAGGCTCTAAAGACACTAATAGTAAATTTCAGCTACTTCCTTCAAGATTAATTTATTATACCATAATCTTTGTTTATGATACAGGCAGAATAGCTAAGTAATACCAAATAAATCAGAGTATTTTACCATTATAACATGAAGCACTTTATGATATTGTATTTTTCTCTCCCTCCACGAAATTTAGTACATGCTTTTGTACACTTGAAATACACATAATGAAAATAAGACTTCTGTATTGGTAATGAAAGCTAGGAAAAAACAAGTGTTTACTTCCTTTATTGAGTGATGGTAAGGATTGTTTGGGGTTATTCTAACACCAGTAATGACACCCCATGGTTTCTTCCTGAAAAGACATCTTCACATATATGGACAAATTAACAGTGCCATCACCTGTGCTGTATTTGCTGACTCATGGGCTATTAAGTGCACTTAATGGGGTGACACTAATATGACCACTGCTAGGGCACTAGGGTTGATTGTGATAATACTTTTGCATATAAGCTTTATTTTAATTCAGTACACACAGCCTTGAGCCTCCTTGCCATTTATTTCAAGAAGAATATGGCTGAGACCCATCATCATCTCTTTCTCTGATTTAAGAGTTCCCTTTTTGCTGATTAGTACAGAGATTTTAATCTTTGATTTTATTTGCAACAGCTAGAGCAATCTCAATGGAATAAAGGAAGCTCAGGGGGACTGAGCAGGTTCTGCAAAGTTGTTATTTGTTGCTGCATATCCTTTAACTTGTGCTACAACTCACTTTTTGTTTAAAATACTGATAGCACATAAACCACCTACTGCTGTACTCATCAGTGCTGTGATGCTTGTGACAGTGTAAATATGGAGAAGTTTGTTTTCCTTCATGATTAAGTCACCTCCCTGTATATTTTTCTTGGGTGAAATATAAAAGAAGGGTCCTATGTGTATTTATTTGTGTGCCAGTTTCAAAACAGAGCCTTATCCCTAGACAGAAATTAATGTGTCAGGCATTACCCAGAAGAGTATTTATAAGAAGCAGCTGAAGAATTAAGGGAGCAGCAGAGCTGTGTAAAGCAAACAAAGGAACACTCTATGATTAAATCACTGCTTGATGGGCTATTCTTAGGCAGTGTGTTCGCCACAGAAATCCACCCATTAGCTTCCTATTTTTTGTTGGTCTGATTTTAGTGTTCCTGTGAAAAGCTGATGACTTTAATAAATAGTGGAAACCAACACAATAGGAAAGCAGAGTAGGGAATTCATTATCTATATGTCAGAAGCTGTTTCATGGATGTGGGTGGTTTCTGTATAATGTAGTGGAAGCTCAGGAATATAGGATAATGTCAGAGCAAAAATGTGGTTTTCCCCATTACTTTCCCAATACAATTTTCTCATTGTTTCTTCATAGAATGAATATATTCATGGAATCTTCTACTTAGGTTTGGGGGGCACCTGTTTTGCCTTCTGAATGCCTTTATTAGCTAATGTAATGCAATGTTGCAGTATTATTTTCCATGACCTTTCTTAGTCTGTAGTTCTCAGCTTTAGTTCTTTTATTTTTTTTTTCCATTTAATGAACTCATACATTCCCCTGCAGATAGCTTAAGGGAGCATTTAATTTTTTGCATTTATTTGATTAATAATAGCAGTGATAAGGGAGAAGGTGACTATGATTTCACTCTGAATGAAAATGTTCCATTTCTGCAAACTGTTCTGTATTATCAAGTTATGCTATCATGTAAATAGTTTTAAATAACTTCTGAGGATGGGAGGAGGAAAGGAAGAACAACTGTTGATAAGAGGTGTTTCTTTTCCACCTCCAGAATATTATGAATTTTTCTTCAAAGAATTTAAATATTATGATAACAAAGAACAAGATTTGTCTTATGTGTAGAAGTGATGAGGGAAAAGTTGGAAAACTGCTTAATGTTTCTGTTGGGTTTCTATCCTGATGATCTGTGTTTTGGGAAAAGACGTGAAGGTTTCAGTTGTGGTTCTGCAATTATTTTTATTGTGCTGTCTTTTCAAGACCTCAAAAGAATGACCTGTAAAATGATTTGAAAGTCATAGCTAGAGGCAACATACAACCTCACAATAAAATGAAACAGAACATTCCCTTGCCAGTGTTGTTGTTTGCCTTATGACTTGGCTGATAGAAGATGGGGCCATTCCAGATGTTTTGCTTTAAATGACCTTGAGGAAGCTATAAAAGTTTTGCTCTGAAATTATATTGGGTTTGTGTGTGTTCTCTCTTGGAATGAACAAAGAGAGAGAAGGTTTGTTATAAATTCCCTTTCCCATATAGGTAAACTGAGGCACAGAGAAATTCACCTGCTAGTTTTTCAGCTGGGGAAAATAACCTCATATAAGAATTAAGAGTATTAAATCTCTACCCTTTGCCTTCTCTGTGTAAACAGTTGATGGGCCACGTTTACAGAAAGATTAAAAATTTCCTAATCTCTTCATTAAGAATGGCTGTGCAGTTTGTGTATAGTAATATGATTCAGATAAGTTGTTTCATTGTTGACAATTTGCTTGCTGCCCTTAAAATAATCCTTTTTAATTTACCAAACAAAAAAGTTTCAAGATACTCAGTCATCAGTTTCCCGGTCTGTTTGCTTACCTAAGCACATATCCATAACCATTTTGTTTTGAGATTAAGCTGGAAATCTCAGAAGAATAAACTTCTCTGTGGGTATTTCTGATTTAACTTACACTCAAAATGAGCTGACTATCTTGTTGCATAGAATCACTCTTTTCTCCATGTCTGGATTTTATGTGGGAATTGTGAAGTTAAAACAGAATTTTGTAATTACCATGCTAGTGTAGCCCTAAAAGTAAAGCTTTCATTTCAGCTGAAGACATTTGTTTCTAAATGGACTCTGAAAGGGGAATTCTGTCTTATTTTTGCAACACTGCAAAAAAAAAAAAGGTTATTTGCATTTAGGATAACCCGTAGGGAATAGTGGTATTTTTACATTGATACTAATGCAATACAAATGGTTTTACCAACCACAGGATTACTAGTGAAAGCAAAAAATCGGCCTTGCTCCACAAAATCCCAAAAGTCACCTTGCAAAGAGTACTCAGCAGAAAGCAATCTCTGCCAAATTGCACCTCAAAACTGAGCAGCTTAATCTCATGTCTCGTTTGTGGTTCGGGAGCTGCTCCCTCAATGTTTTACTCAAGTTTCTCTGTGCTATTGATGTTGTAAGCACCTGACTGCCACTTAACATTTAAAACTTTATACTTTGTAATTAACCAGAAGTGTAAATTATATAAATGGTTCATTCCTGGAAGTCCGTTGTTCTTGTAACTCAGCCACCTAATTAATCTTTAGTGAACAAAGAAAGCAATGGCACCGTGTCTGAAACTGTGCTGAACAGGGAGAAATGAGATGCACTTTAGCATCTCAGAAGAAAGCTAAAACAGCTTGATGGAGGAAAAAGATGGTGAAAAGCAGCCACTTTGGATGGTGGTTCAGCTGAGAAAGCAGAATCAGAAAACGGCAATTGATTCACTAACTATCACAGCATCACTCCATTCAGGAGGCTTGTGGAGATCCCATTGCAGGTCTGGATCAAAGGAGCTAAATTAAAGCAGGCTTCCTGGAAAGGAATGAAAGAGAAAAGTAGCATTAGGGAAAGCAGGAGGGCATCTGAGTCTAAGAGGAGCATTGATTTTGAATTTTTCATCAGTCACGTGAATTTAAAATCAAATAACACACCTATTGTGGCATTGTAATTCTGCATATTCCTTTATGACTCTCTTTCCAAATTACAACATTCTCTTGCTGAATGTGCTCTTTAATAACAGGTTCCTAATGCTATGTGCCCAATTTATCATTTCTTTTCTGAAAATTGCAAGTAGTTCCTTATTCTAAATAAAGCAGTGTACAGTGATTGCTCTTCAGTAACAAAACCACCCAATTACATCAAATATATCATCTGCTATCCTAAGAAAAGAGAGGTATCATGGTATCATGAATATCAATTATGTCATAACACTTGGTAAATGGCAAATTTTTAATGGGAGTCACATTATGCCTTAATGTGAGCCAATTTTACAGTGCATATAACTGTAAAATCTTTTACCTCTTTCCAAATAAATTGTCTCTTCTGTTTCATGAGTACCAGTGTGATAATAGCTCTTGCAGTGAAGATGGCAGAAGTGCAATTTTCTATTGAATACATGTATGTCTTAGGATTCTTTGAGAAGTTACATTTTATTTTTTTCCCTTGAAATTATTTTTTTTTTGTTAGTAAAAGATTTTATTTTGGAGACAGTAATTACTTTCAGAGCATCTCTCTGTATTTTCCCAGACCTTATCATATGCATATTAGAAAGTCTTTATAATGAAGAGATAAAAACATTTTTATGCTAAGCTAGGCAAAACTGTGTAAACTGTTGAACTTGAGCTATGCGGTCATTCTATGAACAATGTAAAATTAGTAAGACTGCATAATTCTCTTGCTCATCTTTTTAATTTAACTGGTGGAATTTTGTGTTTTAAAAGATGTTGTCAAATCCATAGAACAAGAATATATTTCAAACTTCCTTCAAATATACTAAGGAATACCTGGCAAGTCATCTTTGCTGGATAAGTTGCAAGGTTCCAGTGGAGAGCCAACCAGTGAAGCTTTAATTTTTGTGAACAGCCACTAGCAGTCAAAAACTAATTAATACCACTCCACTTATTCCCTTTTCAGACACAAAGACATATGCAAAAGTCTGAAATAAAGGGTTTTGTGTTTTATTGCTGTCAAGTGATTTTCACTGTTTTTCGAGCTTGACAAATCTAGCAAGAGTTGGGACAGCTCCTGATAGGAATCTGTGGCAATAGAGGGATCATGGATATGTTGAGTCTGAACCAAGCAATATGGTTCATGGCCTCTGAGAAGATGGATTGTTAGTGGGAAGGACCTAGTGCAAGTCTGGTCCTGGAAGTGAAGTATTTGGGAAAGAAAATCAAATAGAGGTGAATAACTACTTTCTGTTGCTCCTGAAAATGTTTCTATGTGTTTGTGATGGAGCATGTTCTTTTTAAACTTCTAGGAAGAAACAGACCTTTTTTGGGTTTATTGGGATTTTTTTTAGGGGGATGTTTGCATACTGCCAGTCTTTAGTTACAGAAGAAATGTGTACAAATCAGCCAAAGAAGAGAGAAGCATCACACCTTTCTGTAAATATTAGAATTTTTTGTAGTTATTTATGGTTGAGATTCTTGCTTTCTTCCCTTTAAGAATTTGATCAGTGTTAGTGGTAGGTAGAGAAACTAACGAAATAAAAGTTGCTGTGTTCAGTTTAAAAGGGATTGTCACTGTCTTAAGAAGTCTACAGCTGGATGCATAGAAACTCTGGATGTTTCTCCATTTCTAATATAACTGATTAGGTGGAATGTGCTATTAAATTCAAAGTTCTTCGGAGTTAAGGCCTTGTGTACCACAAAGAACTTAGGTTATACCAAAATATAATTAAAACTGAATGAAAAAAAAGTAAAATTTAGATTTCCTCCACTTTTTTTTTTTTGCAGTAGTAGCAATCAGCAGTGCACTCCACAGAGTCTGTACTGCTCCTGATTTGAAAACTTGCTCTATCATTCTGAGCCTGCCTGAAATCAGAGGGGTCAGGATTTTCCATGAGAGTAACCTTAAGGGTAGCTGAAGAAAAAAGGCAATGAACAGGAAAAACGCGGTTTCAGTAGAGTGAGACTTTATTTTTGAACTGTAAAACCAAGCAAAGAATGAAATAGGAAGCTTAATGTGCAATAATATTGGGTTGGGAAAGGAGACAGTGCTAAATCAGGAAGCAGCACATCCAACTAATTGGTATGTATTAAACGTACTTAAGCATTTCATTTTTGTGGTCACAAAACACACAGTATCTTTTGTTAAAAGAAAAGTAATTCTTCTTTTAAAAGATAAAATATAGTCCTCTGCAAGACGAAAACAAGAATTATTGGGGGAGAAAAAGGAGGGGATAGTTGGATAAGTCAAATAAAGAGCATCAAAAGATTCATTGCCTGTGAAAAGAAAATTGTTTTTTATTGTTAGCAGTTATGAGCCATCTGAAATGATTATATCTGTGCAGTGCTTCTTTTCTGGTTTTGTTTTATTTCTTTTTTTCCCCCTTCCCTCTCAGTGTGCCTGTGAGAGATTATCACACTGGTGGCTTACTGGGTCTTGTTTTCTTTGCTTCAGTTTGAAATTCTTCTTCATTTTCATCTAGCCTGCATAAAAAAGTTGGAATTCAAACAGGATATACATGATTAAGTGTAAGCAGATAATTAATATGCACAATCACTATACTTAACCAGATTCAATATTTAGTGCACCATATTCTTATAATACCTTATATTATCATATGTGCATAGCAAATGGTAGCACACAGCTCTGTTCTCTGGTTGAACCATAATATGTATGATCACATTTTTTTTGGAAATCAAGATGCACTATGATTAAATTACTGAATTTAATCCAATAACTCAAACACTCTCACAAAACTGGTACTTCATTTTTGCCTAAATTGTAAATCAGATTCCACAAGCATGAGAAAGAGATTGCCATGACCATACAAGTGATTAATACTGGGATTCAGTTTTGTAAATTAAGTTTTCTTTAGATAAAAATACAGTTTTTCAAACTGCAAAATTTCACTGCCTTTGGCACTTTCTCACTGTTTGGTTGTAGGCTTTGAGTCTGCTAAAAGGTGAACGTTGTGTTGTGGGAAAGGACTGTAGAATGTAAAGAGCACGGTATTCAACCCAGCTGCCTAAAACTTCCCTGAATGCCTATGAATGTAACTAAATTCTGCTTGTGATTCACTATCATTGTGGAAGTATTGCCTTGTAAACCCTGACCCATGTTTGGGAATATCTTTGCTTATTTCAGTGCCCTATATTTGTCATTTATGTTATTCCCATTTGGAAGAGGGATGTGTTTAGACAGTGTACTTTTGTGTACACAAGTCCTCTGGCTCTGTGACTATCCAGTCATAGTGGAAAAAACACTACAGGTTAAGGAAACCCCTAGTACCAAAAGACTAAAGCAGTGAAAGAAAATTTTAAAATTTAAAATGTGCTTGACACTATGAGGCAACCATGAACAGCAGGTTTATTCTTTGTAATTTAGACACTTAAAGTCCATCTGTCTAGAATTTGCTTTGCACAACTGTCACACTAAAGAGCATGTTCCCATTTGCTTGCTTTGCTCCAGACCACCCAGGGATTTCCAGTTATTTTTAAAGAGGAGTTACTGTGGAATTGACAGTGGGAAGAATGCAGGGATGCTCTTCTTTTCATCCCCTTCTCCCTTCCCTGCACCACCACCAAATCAAAGAAAACAGTTTCACTGTGGACCACTCATTGCATTGTCTTAAATCTGCACAGAGCACAAATGCAGGCATTCAGAAGCTTCTCAAACCTTTTAGTTATTCTTGATCTCTCCTTTGAGTTATAAAATTTACTTTTGATTGTGGTAAAGTGCTCCAGGCATATATTTAAAAACCCCAAACCTGCTGATGAAATAATGTCAGGATGAAGGTATAGAATTACTCACTCAATATATGCACAGCCACAAAGGTTTCACAGTTTTTGGGATGCCATCTTCTAGAAACATCACTGTGTCAGAGCTCTGAACTTGCTCTTGAAGAAATATCTGTCATTTTAGCTGTAGGAGAATCTTTATTAGTTGCATAAAGCCTTCAAGAAAGAGTAAGGCAGGTCTGATTCCAGCTGGGAGAGGAGTCAACCACATATGCAATAGCTTATTATAGAACAGTGTGAAACATAAGGGTTCTTTCAGCAACTTACCGAATTTTGTAGTTTATCTATTACATGGCTAGGGTAGTGTTTTTTTTCTTATTTGTTCGTTCAGTTTTTATTTCTGGAGTTAAGCAGCATCTACATTTTAATTTTTTTTTTTTTTTTGAACTGTCATCCTGATCATTCTAAGATGTAGTTGGATTGCCTTTAGCAGCTCTGTATTAAAACACTTAATGCATGTATTTACCGAAAGAAATATGAAAATACATGAAAATATCTTTGAATACTGTTTGGATGAAATATTAAAGATGATAACCCTTTTTAACCATTCAAAAGGGCGTGAAAGAGCAAGAGAGATTCGAAAACTTCATTAATTGCTGTAGCATGACGTTACAAGCCACCTGCACTTCAAAGAATTTACAGTGAAGCAGATGGATTGATGAATATGCCATCAAAGATTTTGAGAATGTTTGTTTTAAAAATAAACTGCTTTCTAAGTCATTGACAGTCAAAGCATACAATTTACAAAATTGTCACTGCTCTTTTTTTTCTGTATCCCGCATACTTTTGAAAACGTATCTTTGGGATTGGGATTCAGAGATGATGTGTTTCATATGTAATAGATTTGAAATGCTCTTCATGTCATAACATATCTCTTGTGTGTAATGCATGTCTAATAACTGAGGGCAGGAATGGCATGTTAGTGGGTTTTTAATTTGGCTGCGTGGGTCTGGGGCTCACAGAGGTGCAGAATTAGTCCTCTTGTGTAGACTGGCTAGACTGAGACAGTAGGATACAGTATGAGCATAGATAACATAATAATAATCTAAACTAACAGTTTTACAAGAACCTTCATTTGTTTTCTCATTTCAAGAGAAAGGGTTGCCTCAGTAAGTGGCTTTATGATTAGTAAAGTCTTGCTCATCAAAGGACCCAGGAAACAGGACTCTTGAACCAAAGTGAACGTACTGCAGAGTTGTGGTTGACATCCTAAATCCAGTCATTCCAATAAAACAAGTGTTTCTATCTCTATGTGGTGGGGAGCTGTTATTGCTCAGAACTAAATATCAGACATCAGGCACATAGCAAAGGAAAAATAGTAAAATGTTCACCCTCTTTTGAGTGGTGACATTGCTACATGTTCTGTTTCTTCTAGAATAGGTTGACTCATCAAAACTTCTTTCCATGGCTAAACATGGATTATATCAGAAACTTGCTATTAAGTTAGTTTTGGACCCACTCCTAGTGTAAATTTCACTTTTGTCATCTTCATTTCCTAAAACCATTATAAACAGCAAAACTCTGCTAATTTTTAAATCTATTTTGGTATCAACTTATATTGCCTGCTAAATGAGCTCTTCTAAGAGAAAAACTGAGATGTACATTCTCAATTTAAAAAAAAAATAAAAAAATTCTGATTCTGCATCTTGATTCGATGTTGACTGCTTCACAAAGCCCTTTCCTTGTAGAGGGAGAGTGATTTGAATATCTCAACTTCAGTTAAAAGAACGAAGTAAGTTTATTTCTTCATTGTGAAAAATATATGGATGTGAAAAATAGTAAAAAATATCTAATTCTACTAGAAAGAACAAAAAGTTGAAAAGGAAATTAGAGAAAACCTAATAAAACTTTATAATATGTAGTATAATATTTTCCATGCAGATGCTTGGAACATTTGAAAATGGATATCAAGGGAAGAAAAAACACTGGAGAAGTGGCATAAAAGACCCAGCACTTAAATTTAAATCTTTATTAATATTTAGTGTGAGATGCTTTAAGAACATCAGTCTTTCCTTTTTTTTTCCAATCAAGTAGTGGTATTCTCATCTAGATCTCCACTTTGGGAGAGAACATTCGGATGTAAAAGAATTCATGTGTCTGCAAATAACAGGGCAATTTAGTCTACAGACTGAGTCACTTACTTGCTTTAGGAAGAAAGAGAAAAATGAAAGACAAAGACCCAAAGATGAGGAAAATGGAAATACAGCCGTGTTGTGTCAGATTTGAGTTCTCCAAAGTTTTAAATGTATGACTTCACTGTGTCCTTCCAAGTGGTTTCATTTGACCTTCGTACATGGAACTCTAAGCATAATAGACTAAATATTTACTGAAGTCTTCAGTGATGAGTATTTGAACAATGCTGCCTTTTTTTTCCTTGCAATACCAAAGAATAGGAATACCAAAGAAGAAATAGCATGCTAAATACTGACAGTGTATATATATATAAACAATGTAGGAAATGTCAGAGAAAATGTCTCTTTTTTGTTTGTTTGAGGTTTATTCATTGTTGTACATTTTACTGCTCTCCTTGGAAGGTGAGAGGGGAAAATGAAATAAGGAAGAAAACCTTAATAGCTTAAAGAGACCTTTAAATGCAGAAATAAAGCAATTTAGTTTCATTAGGTTAATGTTTTCTGAGGAAGGATTTGCACCCTCACTGGAAAGGAAAACGAAGGCACCTAAAAATGAAAAAGACAGGAAACCGTTTCTTTCATGAGATACAGAACTGTTTGTAGGATGTCAGTGTTCAGAGCAATCCTTGTCCTCAAGAGACTGGTGGGACTGTTAGACTGTAGATTTACAACAAAGAGTTTGTACCTGGTGTTTAACCATACTCTGGCCTCGTGAACCTCTGACGTAATTGTTCCCTCAGCTGTGATTCCTTTTTTCTAGCATGAACTACTCATCCTTCTAGGACACTAGATGGAATGGTAACTGTAGTAACATATTGCATTTCTACTTTAATGGGAAATATTTGCCAATTTACAACTCTCTTCTACAAGCTACAATCTCCCTTACTGTTTTTCCTCCTTTTTCTTAAGGACAAGAAGGTAAAATAAGTTCTGGGGAGCTATTACTCTCTTTCCATCTTTATGTGAGAAATGATTGAGATGTTATCACTGAGTATTTAGTTGTTTCTATAATGTGTAAAATTTGTCATTTGAATTTGGCTGGGTTTCATTAGTGTTATTAGTGTGGGTCAAAGTAGGTTTTAAGGTGATGTGTGTTTTTTAAATACCTGAGCTACACAGAATTTGGTGAAATAACCATCTCTACGTAGGATAGAACTTTTATTATCCCTTGATTCTTGGTATCTGAAGTAATAATACAAATTAAAGCATGTCTCAATGCAGTTGCAGGAAATCTGAGATTCTAAACATCAACAAAATCCCTTTGTGATGCAGATGTGATTGGAAAGCTTGGAAGGCACAGAATATGAAGCGTGAGGGTGGCAGAGTGAGTTATTTTCCTCTTGAGAAAGAGAGATTTGCAGTCTTTCAGATAGCAACTTGCCCAGATTTCACTATTCTGTCAGTACTTTGGAGTGTCATTCTAAAAGATGACTGCAGTTCAGATGTGGTAACTAAGTGCTTTGATGTCTCTCTTCATCCTTTGCACATCATAATCCATTTTCCTCCTCAGATCACCTCAGACTGTGATGTTATACAGCAAAATTTATATTCACTGTTTAGAAGAGTCTGGGTGATATCATAAATGTAATGGAATCTGCTTAAGCAATGTCTGATCTTTTCATTTGGCATTTATTTCAAAGGCTTGCTTGCAAGAATTTCAAGTTTTGAGGGAAGATATTGTCATTTCAAGAGTTTATCAGAATGAGATTAAAAGTGCTGTTGCTATTTTGGTCTTCGGTTACATTTTGTAACTAACGATTAACATCTGTTGAATTCAGTTGTGTTTCAGTGCCTAGAACCCCCTTTGATTTGTTTTTGCTACTTGTTTTTTCTCTTGTAAGACTGAGATCCAATATGTGGCTAAAAACTTGGTCAAGCATGAAATTGTTTCTCAGTATTGTGGGCAGTGGTTCAAAATCAGGAGGATTCTGAAGATTTTTTTTTTTTCAAGTGATGCTCAGAAACATAAGAGCACTAAATAATAAGGATAACACATACAAATACATGTGATGCTTGCTTGATAAACTGCTAATATTAATAAACACTGTCTAATTGGGGCCCATGTTTAGCTTGGGCAATACCTGTAGCCACAGCCACAAGTGTAAGAACTGGTGTAGATCTTGCACCTTATGGCAACTGCCACTGACAAGCAATTAGAGTCCATTATGAGGGTGCTTATGCTGTACTAATTAACATTCTGTTGTGCTGTTTCCTTGTTTGACCGTGTGACAGCCACAGGCCCCATGGCCTCTGTGGATAATCAGCTGAGGAGTTGCTAGCTGCAGCAAAATGTGTACAAAATGGGCTTCAGCAGATGTGATCCTCTCTTCCTGCACACAGGATAAGCAGGACCAGACTTTCAAAGGAGCTCCTGGGAAAGAACAGTAATAAAAGAATAGGAGGGCTGAAAGAATGATCTTGAACTTGTTCATACCCATAATAACTTGTTGCATTTCTCTCTACAAAGACAAGTTATAATGATCAGACTGAATCCTATGTATACAAAGCCATATATGTTAAGGGTTGTTAAGGCTTGGTGAGCTAAGCAAGCTTTCCAAGTCATAGACTCTCTCATCTCCTCTTCAGACTACAAGAAAAGTGCTGTTACATGAAATGCTTTGTCTCAAGTCAAAAAGAAACTGATTTTCCTGATTTGGGACTTGTTACTTCCGGTCTGGAATTGGGACCTTGGGAGTCATAAAACTGTCCCAGTGAGCTATGGTCAGACTGTGCCGCAGTTCTTCTCCAATGGTAACATAACACTTTTGCAGCTTGTAAAGGTCTGGAAGAAGACCATGTAAAAGGCTTGGGAGATGAAAATGAGACAAACAGAGCAGGTAGATAGACAAACTTGGAATAATTTATTCTCCAGTATTAAATTTTTATACATTTAGTGAGATAGAACTGTGTTTCGGTAAACATTTTACAATTTGTTGTTTGTTTTTTTTTTCCCTGACAAGAGTTTGATGGAATGGCATGTTTACCGTGGCCAGAGCCCAGGGAAGGGACAGGTGGTGTGCCTCAGCCATGGTACAGTCAGATGGTGGACAATTGTGCCGATGTCCAGGGGCAGAAGCTCTCGGATGTGTGAAGCATTTCCCGAGCAGGGTTACGTGCTGCCTGTTGCTCATGATGGATAGTTTGGCAGTTTTATGGCCAGTATCAGATTGAATACATTAGGTCTTGAAAACACATTTTCATTTGAGTTCCTGCAAAGGCAAAAGATAATGGATGGTTCTGACAGAGAACAAAAGACCCATTATATTAGGATCTTATTTGCCTCATGTACTGCCTTTCTTCATTATTCATGTTTGCATTAGAGGCAAATATGTAAAGGTGGAAGTTACTTGTCTTTATTTTACTTTTTGTTCAGTTGCTGAGTGCCAGGTCTCTGGCAAAGGACAGTATTATGAATAATCTATGAGAAACAACCAGAGTATGAGGATGTTATCCTTAGAAATACCTGTAGTGGGAAGGACTGTGGATCACTCAGAGCGCAGTATCTTTGGCATATGAAATCCCAAGTAGTTTATTGTATGTACAATTAGGGAGGAGAAGAAATTCTTTATTGCACCTGCTATCCTGGAAAAGTAATGGAGGAAACAGGGACTGTGTAAAATGCAAGTGATGACAACTTTCCTTCCTCTTCCATCTTCTCTCTGACTTCTCTCCTTAAACTGGAAGTAGAGTTAGTTTGGAATATTCTGGCAGAACAGTTTTTCTTCAGGAGATGCCCTGAGGAATCTCTGCTGCACTGCGAGCTTGCGTATCAGAAGTTAGCAGCTTCCATGGCTGAAAAAAAGTAGGAGCATGGAAGCCTGGAAGGCCTCATGGCAGACACTACCAAGGCTCACAGTCTGCAGCAGAGAGCTCATACATATTCCAAAATCCAGGCTGAGGCTGGGGCACTCTGTGTTTCTGGAGCCTTGACTTAATGTTTGGAGGCAGAGGGCAATGGCAGAGTGTCCCCTGAGTCTTGGGCAGCAGAAGCATCAGCGACTTTCTTCTGGGAAAATGAAAATCTTTTGATTTAGTGCCAGGAGTAGCTTAAGGTATTAAAACTTCTAGAGAAAGAAGATGGGCTTTTCCTTGTATTGTATGGTTGTACCATGCTAGCTGTGTTACCTGATCTTGTGGTCCTCTCATGAGCCTTGAGGTGCTTTGAGACATATCCTTTATGTTTTTGAATGACCTGTGCAGATTGTCCATAATTTCTGGGAGAGATTAATCTGGGCAATGGCTGTAATCTATCCGTTGTTCCCCTAACCTGAAAGTGACATTAGCATCAACATCTAGCTTCTTTTTGGGGGGGAAAACTGATGTTAGGTGCTTTGTGTGAAAAATTACGAATGTCAGACAATTGGGGAATAACATAAATTATCTGCAGAGGAGACAAAATGTAAGAAATGGAAAAACACTGAGTTTTTGAGGGAAACCAACACAATGACAACTGAGAGAAGAGATTTAAAATAATGAAATGGTGAGGAGGCCACAATGGTGCAGGTAATTCAGGAATAGCCTGTGCACAGGAGGCAGCAGGGGAAGGAGGGAGTAGGCATAATTGATAAGAGACTGCAAGGTAGAAGAGAGGGATCACGGTAAGGGTAGAGAGAGGAAAATGAGAGAGCAAGGAAAAAAGAAAGAGCAGTGGAGAGCTAAATGCGGGCTAGAAGGGAATATAAAGAGGGAGAAAATGAAATAAAAAGGGAAGGGGAAATTATTAAGAAGGGGAAAATTACCAGGATAGTACCAAGAAGCCAATTCCCTCTGTCTTCAATGAGTAGTTAAAGACTCCTTTTTCTTTTGGTCTGTGACTGCAGAGAGAGGAGGTTTCCACAGCCTTTGGTGAAGAAGGATGCAGAGACCAGAAGTGTGTGAGCTCTGGGAGGAGAGGGCTCAGGAGAGCCCTTGGGAGACCACTGAGGACTTTTCTGCAGTAGGAACTGATCTACAGTATGAATGTTTCATTTTTGGAGAGCGATCCAGTGCAGTCCATCTGATGATTGCACGGGGCTTGGGATCCTGCTGCAGTTCCCCTAAGAATATGTGCAGTGGACATTGCTGTTTAGTAGTGGAGAAAATACTTAAATGCTACTGTCTTTGCAACTGGGAATATTAATTTAATGATATTCATTGTCTGAAAGTGACAGTGAACATAACAGGCATCATAGGATGCAAATAAGGGAAGGTTTCATGGAAGGAAAAAAGTCACGTAATGAGTGTCACTCATTGCAAGTGAGAAATATTCTTGAAGTTAAAACTTAATTAGTTTATTAGAACTGAAAGGAAGTCTTCTGTCTGTTCTGTTGGAGAACTGGTATGGGCACCAGCTCATTCCTATATCCAAATCACATAGCAGACTGGAACTAAGATCTCAGTATTGAGTGCCTGAAACTCCTTTCTGTGCTTGGAGGGAAACAATAATTTCAACTTGCTGAAGATTAAGCCGTGTGGTATTTTCAGAGTGTGTGTTTTGATACTGTGTTTTATACCAGTTAAAAAGATGTAGCTTCAGAATTGGCATTTTAGCTCTTAAAATACATTAAATATTTTGGGTATAAGTGTGGATGGTCAAAAGCATTCAGGTGTGCTTTTCACACGAGCATCTGTAAAGTGTAGGACTATGGCATATGGAAAATGTTCAGCCAGTTGTGATAACAACTATATGTGGAAAATTGATTTTCATAAAATCGTAGAATATCCTGGTATTAGTACATACAAAAAAAAAGGTTGATTGTCTCAGAGAAGTTTCTTTTAGATATCAAAATATTAAATCTGAAAGATATCTGCACTTGAGTCAAGCAGGAACATGTGTTTAACTCTTGCCCCAAATGAAGAAAACCTTATTTCAATTTAATTGAAATGCTATCTAGGTAGGTAGTAATATAGCCATTTAACATTGAGTGCATCACAGATTTTACAGCAGTGTATCTTGCAAACTTCTTGAGATGCCATTCAATATGAGATGTGAAGTTTAATTGAAAAAAAAAAAAGGCTCCACAGTTCATAGAACAAACCATTAATAAATGTTTGAAATGGTCAGCTGTGTAAGGTAGTTGGGTCACTGCCAATAAAACATTTAAGTAAATCTGCTTTAATCTCCTTTGATAATTCAAATATAGATGTATTAATTAAATGAGGTTTTATAATACAGTTTGGTCTTGCTTATGATACAATATTTGTCCAGGTGAATGATTGCTGAAAGAGGGGAAAAAATATGCCCTCACACTCCTTCCTTATCCAAGTTTAAATAATGTTCCTCCAGTTAGATCCATAAATTGTGTACCTCATTAAGCACAGGAACCAACAATGCACATATGCCACTAGTGTCCACTTTCCTTCAGAGATTTAGAGTGATGAAAAGATAAAAGGTCTGCCTACCAGATGGAGCTTGTCAGATTAGCAATTGGAGCAGTGTAAAGAGCAGTGTCATATTGGTTTTTTTCTTTTCCTTTTCTTTTTTTTTTTTTTCCTTGAGACACAAAGCAATCCCTTTATAACACATGTGCATATTTTATGGGGCTTTTTTTTTTTTTTTTCAGGAAGAGGAGGGAAAAAAGGCCTCAGCAGAAGGTTGCTGGTGGTTGTACCACTAGCAGAGTAACCCTTGCCTTCGGGCACTTTCCTCATAATAAGGAACATTAGCAACCAGTGGCTCAGGAAAGGCAGAGTCAAATAAGTCTCTTGGGGACAAGTAGGCCACATGAAGTGAGAACCATTAGACAAAGCAATGAGATTACTGCTCCAGAAAGGGTTTACTACATGTATTACCACATAGATTTTACAGGGCTGCCAGCTCACTCAGCTTACAAATGTCAAACTTGATTTAAAAGGTTATTATACTATCAAGAGGGAAAGAGGATGATTTTCTATCACTGAAATTTCTATTTCATTCTGTTGCACCTACTGCACCTCTCAGAGTCCAATACAGCCAAATAACCTGCTTTTCTCTTTAATAAGTGTTTTATGACCCTCAGATTGGAAAAGAACATTTTCACTTTGTTTGTGTCAGAAAATTTATCTCCTCTCATCACAAAACGTTGTGATAAACATTGTGTGTAAATCAGATATTGAGAATTTGAAGACTTGTCTTTTAAACTGACCATATTTATATGTTATATGTTGAAAAGGGCATCCTTAATTACCATGAAACCCAAGTGATATGTTTTAAAAGCAATATGTGCTTTCCCAATACACTCTAAAGAGTAGGGCTGTTTAAATACAGAAATGTGGGTAAATTTATCTCTAGTTCAGTAAATTATATGAAGGTTTTATTGTAACTGATTTTTAAAACAAAACTGAGGGAAAAAAAAGTTTTTTTCATTTTATACCCCCTGGGTGGTTTTTTATAGCTTAACAGGGACTTCTGAGGGGGGTGTGTGTTTAATTGTATTTTATGGCGAGACATAATTTCAGGCAGTTGTTTCAGTATTAGCTACCCTGGTATCATATTTTGCTTCCCAATTAGAATTAAAATTGAAACTTATTAAGTACTGGCTGTTTTGTACCTAGTTACTTTATGGCTTCCAACAGAGTTCCTAAATTACACAATACAATGCATTCTTACTTCAATTTTTTACCCGCCTAGAATCCATTGCAATACAGAGCAAAGGCTGTTTTGTGTGATCTGGATATTTGAAAGGAAACCTTTTTGTTTTCTCCTTTCTCATTCTGAGGCCTCTTATTTCAGTTTCTCTAAAATAGTAATTATTTCTCCAGACTTGCTTTCCACATGTACAGATCACCCTCATTTCCACAGTGAATGGAAATTTGTATTTATTTGTATAAATCTGTAAAATCTAATATTTCTAGCTTCTAATCTTTGGCTGACTCCAAGTACAGTAGTGCATTGGAGCTTGTGAAAAATGATGGCACCCACTGCAGGTTGGGGTAGTAGGTTTTAGTCTTTGATATTCAGCTAATGCAGATTTTATTTTCTTTTTTCTCAGTCCTAAAGCATTCAATTTGTTACTCTGGATTCACATAGGTAGTATATGTATATGTCTCAAGATTAAATGAAAACATTTGGGAAAAGCTTACTGCTGAATCTCTGCATGAAAAGCAGGGCTGAATTGTTCCAAGATCAGTCTGTTGTCTTCATCTGTCAGAGGAAGTTTGAGAATCTTCATGTTGCAGTGGGCAAAGTGCCTAAGTTAGAAAGGAAGCAATCTTGAAAGAAATAAGAAAAATCACCACCATAAGAAAATTTGCCCATAGAAGTAAGAAAGAGTAACAGTTAAGAGCTTAAGGAAGAGTAACAATTGATCTTTCCCATCACTGTTTTTCTACAAAAGTTATTAAAAATATGTCTCAGGTTTAGACTTTAACATTTCAGACCTCTGGAGAGAAGTATGTTTTCTTTATGAACAAAATGTTTTACATTATACAGAGTGTCAGTCTAAGGGAAAAAATCCATGGACTTGATTCTTGTCAGAACGTGATAGGAAAACATAAACCGGCAAGATGAAAACAAGTTAGGACCGCAGGAATGCTCTATTTGACTGTGCTCCATTGATGTCTAATTCTAGTGGCATAAACATGGAAACCTATTTAAAAGATTCCTTGCCAAGTACAAATTGACTGCTTAGTTTTGCTTGGGTGCAGAGGACATAACCAGTTGAGTAATGGAGGTATTTTTGCACTTGTATAACACTTTTTGTCTGAGTATTTCAAAGCATGTTGTAAACATCCCCACATGAACTTTTTCAGTTTCTAAATAAGATCTCAGCTCTACAAACTGTGGTAGCAAGACAAAGTAGGAAAGTGCCAGTTGTGTTTTGTGGCAGAGCATGAGAAGGAGCCCAGGAATCCTGATCCTCAGCATCCTGTTGACCCACCAGAAATCATGCAGGTTTCAACTGTCTCTAACAACATAAGGCACCCATGTGACTTCAAGAGAGAGACTATGTTTGGAGCATAAAGGGAAATGCTTTTCATAAAGATGGACTTTTAGTGTTGTTTAGATTTACCAACTTAGAAGTGGATGTATTTTCTCAACTTCATTGTTAAGCATCTTGTTTAAACAACAGAAAGCATTGAATAAATGGTTTAAATATTCTCAGAACGCCAAGAGATTTCTTATGATTTTTTTTTTTCTGGGAAAAGAACACAGCAAAAACCACCTGACTTAAGATCAGCATGAACTAATTTTGTAAGTGAGGAGAATTCTTAATTTTTTTACAGAGCAACCATGTTTAATGAAAACTTGCTTATTGATAGAAAAAAAAATTGAATAATTTATGCAAACAGTAATAAAAGAAAAACCCAACCCTTAATGATTTATCCTTCTTTCATATTCCCAAATAAACCTGTGAGAAACACCAAATCATTCTCCCAAACTAAGGGATAGAGAAGCAAGGTTACCTCAGTGGTGGTGATGCAGACTCTGTGCAGAGACTTCCTGAACCCTCTTGGGATAAATTTTGTGTGCAATTCCACTGGAAGAAAAAATAAGGAATTTAGGAACAAAAATATGGCATGAAGGATCTTGTTGTATTTTAGATAGTGTCGCTAAATTGGGAGCTCTCTGATATTTTTCTGCTGTGTGTTTGGATTTGAGTACGGGGAAGAAGGATCCTCTTCAATTTTTCTATGAGGTGGTGACAATCACCAAGCTGGAGCAGTAGTGAGGCAGCAGTCAGGTTCAAGTGCTTGGATATGGGTGAAGACACAAGAGGGACTATTTATTACATTTAAAAATAATGTTTTCTATTACCTGTAATTTGTCCTTTTCCATGAACTCCTAATCTGACTGTCTTGTAGCTGGTTGCACAGTTCTGGAGCCTGATCTCACCTGAAACCCTTGGGTACTGCTGCAACAGAAGCAATAATGAGGAACTTGTTTGTCAGCTTTTCTTTTGTTTTTAATTGGATTTGTCAACCCCTTTTAGCTGGGATAGACTTCAGAAATAGTGTAGTTAGGGAACTCTGTATGGTCAATGGCTTCAAGGGTTAGATTCTTCTATGAAGACTGGTAACATTAATTGCTTGGCATTTTTGCTGAGCACCCACTTCTGCAAATAAAACTAAACTATACTGTTGGTGTATTCTGGCTGTAGCAATTTGTTTGTATGAAGTCAAACAGCATCATTTTATGTATCTGTATATTCTGTGTGCTACTTTCCAGACATTTACAATTTTGTTTCTCCACACTCATGTGCCATCAGGAATTGCCTTATGTTAGGGCAAAGGTGACAGGGAGGTCAATGCAAGAAATTGGGTATTTGGTGAGTTATAGCTGGGGAATGTCCCTCCTTGCAAGGCTGCTTTGAACTGTTACTTATGGCAGTTACTGCATTCAGTTTCTATTCTTTCTGAAATCCATTTTTGTGCTTGTTTGTATCTATTCATCTGTGCTGAATCACTGGGATTGTTTTAATTTTTTTTTTTTACATCACTAAAGTGTTCTTTTAGCTCATTTTAAAACAACTGTGATCAGACCCTGATTCCACTGAAAGAAATTTCACAAAACTCTGACCAGCCCCAGCTGAGCTTGGCATTTTAACCCTCATTATGAATCCCCACCACACCAGCTTCTCTGGTGAGGCTGGTTACTGGGACTTCTTGTCCCTTCAGCTCAGATCCCTGGTTTCTATAGCATCACAATGTTTGTTTAGTGGTCAGTGCAGTAAAACAGTTCTGGAAAATGCTTTAATTTATAAGTTGTCTTTACAGAAAAAAAAAGAAAGAGCAATTGCTGTAAAGAATCCCTATAAGCAGCAAGAAAGGTGGGAATAGGTTAGTCCTTCTGAGAGATTTTAGATGTCTAACATCTCTGTGATTAGGGACCTAGGTAGGAGATGAATGTGTAATGAATGTGGTTATATCCATAGCTTCCTACTTTAAGGCTACATTATAGTGCATTTCTCTGTCTCTGAAAAGACAGGCAGGGTAGGATTCAGTTTCCTAAATTTAGGCACCTACTGACATTTGTAATGTCCCAGAATGTTGTTCTCCAGTTACTGATCAAGCAGCACAGGTGTCTTCTGCAGATCCTCTTTTTTCAGCCAACCTTGTCCTCTGGAAATACCCCAGCTGACCAGGAACACCCACCTCGTGTGTTGCCACCTGTATTTGGAACCTTATGTTTAGGTGGCCATAATGAGAAACTTAATTAATTGCTTTAGTTCAGTGCCTTTGGACAGAGTGGAAGTCACACAGCTGTACCAGGGAATCTCAGCTGGGTTGGGAAAGCTCTTGTCGTGAATGATGAGGTGATATGAGATAAAAAAAAGGAAAAATACAAGGACAACTTCCACTGGCGTTTTTGTGTGCAGCTTTCAGTTCAGCTTAGGCTTTAGAATTATTTTGGAATTGTAAACATGAGAAAGGACTACAGAGAAGCCTGATGGGTTTTTTGGTTACAGATGTACTGAAAACATTTCACAGTGGTCCAGAGAAAATCTTTTGGGTTTAGAGTGACTATTGAGGGGAAAAAAAATTAATTCCAGAAAGATACTGATGTGTTGGAGAGAGCTCAGCTAAAAATAGCACAAATTAAAGAGCTAAAGGGTCTAATTTACTAAGAATGTTGATTTTGCAAAGTTTGATGAAGTGATAACTAAGGGGGATCTGATAACTGTCTGTAACTATTAATAGTGCATTTTGCCAAAAAGGAGAGAGTAATTAGCCTGGAGGAACTGGAAGTAAGTACCACCTGTAGGATAAAGAGAATAAATGGACAAGTTAAGTCATACACTTCTCATGTCCTAATTGCTTATGTTCTCTCCCCCTACTTAAAGTTCATATTTTCACTTCCAGGCTGTCAGAGAAGATGACTGCCAGGTTACCATGTTAACCTTCCTTACAGTTACATCCACTGTCTTTCTAGCACCCCTAATACGAAACACTTCCATCTTCCCACTCTTGCTTTCAGTGCCTGCCTTGTGCATCTCTAACCTAGATCCTGACCCTGGACCTCTGACCACTGGGACTTATGTCTGTAAAGCCCTTTCAGCTGGGGGGAAATAGATGCCCAAGTAACTTAGAAAACAGTACCTTTAGCTTTCATCCCCCTGCTTGCTTGTCTTTTCTTCCACTTCTATAAATGTCAATGCCTCATTTGTTGCTTTTTCCCATTCCTGCCTCTGTAACTCTTTCCGTGCTGCTTTTTATGTATCTGTATCGAATTAGAGCTTGCAGAAGAAGGTGGTAAGAGGCAAGAGAAAAGCACATTATCTATTGGGTACATGGCAGAATGATGGGGGACAAAGTTAAAAGCTGTCAGCAGATCAACAGTAATTTGTTAAGTTGCTGTGATTCAACTGTTGTCTGCACTCAGCATTTCTCCCCCAGATGCTTGATTCCAGCATGCAGGGCTTTACAGATAAATTCAGAGGAATGCAGCAGTGGTAGTGCAGCATTAGGAGGCGCAGAGGGTGTGAAATACACCACAATATGAAAAATCAGAAGCAATGTGGTCTGATGCCTTTAGCAATTTTTTTCACCACTCGAAGTATAAGATTCCACAAACAGTTAATTTTTCTACATAGTAGTACAGTCCTCCCTGGAACCAAGGAAATAATAACAGTAAAATCTGAGTTTCATAGCTGCTAAGCCCATCAGATTTCAGTTGCTTTACATGGCTCCCCATGTGGTCTCTTTTTCTGCCCTAAATTTGCTGAGCACATGAACGGGGCTTCAAATCTTTTTGCAATCTTGGCTGAGTTACTTTTGGAAAGTTCCAGTAAACTCTCATAATTACCTCATTCACAGTTTGCAGTCAATGCATTGATGTTATCACTGTGTTTTCAAGCTAAAAAAATTAGGTCCCATGATGCAACCTAATGGCATTCATACATACGTTAAATATATTTTAATACAACAGTAAATATAAAATATGTTCTAATTATAAATTATTCATGAACGTATTTGAAAAATGTCAAGCTGTTATGCAATAGTTTCTTTGAAATCTTTTCTCTTGTCAAGAGTAGGGCAAGATAGCAAAATATCAAATTTGTCTGATGGGCGCAAGGAAAAACTCCTATAAAGTACAGCATGTGCTTGAATTGATAAAGAAAATGGAAGAAAAAAATCCAGCTTTTGGCACAGGCAAGTGATGGGTTCTGTTACAGGGCTCTGTTCCTTCTTTTATATGCAACCAGGGGACCTTAAATATGCCTTACTGGCAAAGAGAAACAGCAGGGTGAAGGAAAGCCATGAGAAACTCTGGCACCCTTTGGCTGAAAGAAGGCAAAATTCATAGAAAGCTTTAGTGTAATGCTTGACCACCTAAACTACGTCTGGAAAATGGTCACGGTTTCTCACTGTAGGCACAGGTGGTGTGTATTACAAGGGCAGGATTAGGCAGTCTTACTGCATAAACTCTTTTAAGTGAAAATTCAGCTTTAGACAAAAATAAAACAGGTGCCTTTTTGGAGTTTACAAGCTTCTTTTGGATGCTGAACTTTCAAAATATGCCTTTAAACTATACGCAGTGAGTGATAATGTCAACCAAGCTGTAGCTCCTGACACTTCATAAAGCAGTTGCGAATTGTGTAGGCCAAGGGTAAAGAGAGGAGTCAGGCAGCAAGATGGGTGTGAGGCTGCACAGCACTGCAGGCGGCTCTGTGTCCTCCTCCCAGCCCTAGGAAAACACTAGTGAAATACTTCACTGTTTATAATGATGAAGTGCTTGCCCATGTCTCAGCAGGTTGCCAGAAAAAAAGTAGCAGCACAGGCCAGCTGGATAGGAGAGCTCATCCAAGCATTCCGAGCCAGAAATTCGGAAGTCGCGATGTCCGTGACATCTCCGAGGTGGTGCTGACAGATGAGTTGTAAAGGAAGAAGTACAATTGGTCATTAAGGTGCTGGGTTGGGCAGGAATAGAAGAGCTGCTTCTGTAAATAAATCACCATGTTTTGTTTAGACACCATATTTTCTCTCTTTGAGTAAGCAGTTACTGCTGGGCGATCACAGTAGAAAGACCTGCAGATTTTAATTTCATACTAGGAAACAAAGAATAATACCCAGCACTCAGTTGTATATGAAATAATTATTTCCCTTGATAGAAAGCAGAACATATAGACATAAGTCTTTGTTGGAACAGACTTATTGTGAGTATATCAGCCTGTATGGAAACTGTTTTCTTGAACAGAAGGAATGTAACATACTGTCCCTGAAGAAGGCATTTGTTTGTGATTGTTGGTTTGACACTACATCAAACTCACTGTAATATTTCTTCACAAGCAGTGCATCCCATCCTTTGCCCATCAAACAAACAGGAAACAAAGAACATTTCTTCCATTTGGATGATAATCTGATTTAGTGGAGAGGAAAATTTTTTAAGTTGAAAAAGTGACTAAACATAGGATCATAATACCTGAACTCCACAACTACTTATTACTGGGCAAGATAAAGTCTTCATTTCAGTCCACCGGGAAGTACTTTTCCATTTAAATAACCATCTGCAATTTCTATGTATAGAGTCCAGTGGAAGAATAGGAGGTTTCTTTAAACAGCACTGTGAATTTTATATGTGCTAGCTGGCCAAAATGCTCACTGAAGTTCAAAAGGGAAGAATGGAGCGTTAAGGAAGCGATCATTATGTGTGTTAAAGTGCTTCTAAAGATAACAGCAAAGGGATCTTTTCAAAGTCAGGGAAGGACAGCACATTTGCCACGTGTAGTACATCTCTTCTGTGGACAAAGAATTTTGCTTTTAAGCAATATCAGTGTTCATATTGTTGTTGTTATTATTATAGTTAAATACGTATTTATTACCAAGGTAGTGGTTTCAGGTATTATTATGATTGTTTATTAAACTATAAGAAGGAGCGTATTTAACAAGTATTGTTACATTTTCAGACATACAAAGTTTAGGATTGGTGTTACTTCTGCTGAGATGCTTTTGGCCTTTTGGATTAGGATGGCAGTCTGAGATGGCAAATTTTATTTGGGTACTAAAATGTACTGACATACGTCTTGGTGTCCTGCCAAGGAAATTGCAGAGGCCAGGCAGCATGTACTGAATCATTACAGAATTGCAAAAACAAGTGTTCATGTAAAGAAACTGCACAAGTTTTTTACAGTAAAATGGTCACATGATATATTAGACTGCTTCCTGAGTTTATTCCCTGGGGTGCATTCACTTGGTTGCCAAGGAATTTTTTGAGTGAATTTATCAAACTTTTATTGGACAACATTCAGATTTGAATCTACTTACTTGCTTATTTTACATATTCTATTTTGGAACCCAACGTTGAAGATGTATTAGAAGGGATATAGACACTTATATTTATGTCTCTTATCAGGAGCTGGGTCATGAGTTTGTCTCCCACTGCCTGTATGCTTTGTAACTATGTCAGAACTTAATTCTGATTTTAAGTCTACATGTTTATCCGGGGTCTCTCCAGACATGTGAATCTGTCACAGGATGTGGAACATTTCATCTCACAATAGTCTTTAGGGTTATGACATTTAAGCAGTAAGCTTTTGGGGATAGAAAACTAGGACAGAGAGAAGGGAGAAGCTGCTCTGTGTCTGTCTATGCAATACCCTGTGTTAAGATAAAATCTTAGTTTCTTCTTCAGACATTAAAATTCAGTTAAAAATGTAAAGAATAGAAATGAAATAGGGTTTTTTTTAACTTGATATGTTTTATAAAAGACACCTCTTCATGTAAGCAAAGGAGGTATTACAGATTATTTAGAGTAAAAGGTGAATTTAAAAAATCAGTAAGAAATTCTTAAAGGCCAATATATTTTGTGTGGGATTGTTTTATAGAGGAAAAAATTTTCCAGGTCTTTAAAATTATTTCAATTTCTATTATTATTCTAAATATAATAACAACAGCAATAATAACATTTTCAGTTGTTAAATATGTTTCTAAGTATGTGTGTGTATATATATATTTAAACATGTTCATATGCATACACATATACATTACATATATATATATGGTATTTATAAATCTAGGTGTGGTATTTGCTGTTCTACTTCTTTGCAACTAGAATTCCTGTGGGAAGCACTACATTACTGCAGTTACAACTTCAGTTTGCCAAGGCACCCTTTCATAGATGGATCTTTGGGGATTTTACAAACCTTGGGAAGAGTGGGAGGGGAAAGAGGTGGTGGCTGTTTCCATAGAGCCAGCCTTCTGTCTTTTCCTGCCCCTGTTTCTGTGGCTCATACACGTTGTTCCTTTGGAGTGTCTCACTTTTTTTAGCTGTCAGAAGCTGGCAGATTTCTGCAGGGTTTCCCCATACACCATGGAACACACTTCTGTTTTGACCCTGAGCTTGCGTTAAGGCCAGTCAGAATGGCATTGCTGTGTGCGAGTTGCTGGCTTGGAATAAGATGGGAGCCACTTGAACAGGAGAAGGATTCAGGAACAAATGCTTTACAGGAGAGCAACTGCCATATACTTTCATTAGACATTATACAGCCATATGGAACTACGAGCAGAGAAAGATGCAGCTTTGAAGTTAAATTGGTTCGAGCCTTCTGTCAGTGTTTAAAATGCAAGATCTTCTTCCTCCTTTCCATTTCTTTCAAATCTTTAATTTTGTGCTGTCTGTTGACTTCAAGCTCAGGTCCACCACACTAGTATCTTAGTGACTTTTCCTGTGTATTTGCTACTAGCAAAGAACTCCTAAAGGCATCTGCTTGTATCCGAAGACATACTCTGGTTGGAATTTAGAGCTTTTCTTCTGTGATGATGTTTTGTTTTCAGACAGTTGCAGTTTCGTTCTTGGAGCTTTGTTGGCTCTGAGCTGTGACAGTTTTTTGAAAGCCTCTCACTGGTAGAAAGGTCTGAATGAGGTAAACTAATTTTCTCAGGAGTGTGTTGCAATAATTTAGTCTCAAGATTGTGGACAAGCACACTAGGAAAGCAAGCCTAAATTGCAGTTCTTGAGGTAAAATGATCATTCACTTGAAGTTCTTTCTAAGGTAGGAATCTAGGATAACAATGCCATCATTCCTGGATGAGACAGTCTGTTCAAGTCTTTCTGTCACATTTAGTGGGCTATAGATCAGATTTTCATAGTTAAAGATGTTTACCATTGCAGAAAGTAATGCAATTCCTGAAAGAAAAGTGAGAGGTCTCAAACAATATTCCCTTTCCATATTTACTGCTGAACCAGATTTCCCTGTATTAAGATTAGAGCATCATGTTCTGTTTTGATAATGACGCTAATTTCCATAACCTTTTGATAGTGGTCCTAAAATAGCATTTCATTTTTTCTTAATAGAATCTCAAAAAGAGAGCACACCAGCTACCTGATACTTGTCATTTTTAATCTTACAAGCAGGGAAAAAAAATTCCATAACTTAATGCTCTGAAGTCAGAAATGCTGAAACTTCTATTAAAAATATCTTAAAATACTGACTAGATAAATTATTTTTGCAGACAATAAAAGTGTGTGATTTCTATTGCTATGTGCTGTGTTTTGTTCGGTTTTTTTCTCAGTGCTACAGGCTGTAGCATATTTCATTCATCAAAAAACAAAAATAATGTGTAAAATAAAAAAAAGGAGAACTAATCAAACCCCAGGATGAGAGCCTTTCTCCTTAACTACATGTGCATCTCTTAAGGGTTTAGTATGAGCTCCAACAAGCTACCACTGGGACCAATAGTGATGGACCTTTGTCATGCTGTATTGAGGGTTTATTAAGAGCTTTGCCTGGTTTATTTGGCTTTTTGATGTTTATATGTAGCTTGATTCAGGATTGCACCTTTCTCCAGTGCTCATTAGTCGCAGTGGCCTTTCTAAACCAGGTCTTCTGGGACTGGCGGTGATTGTGACAGATGGTAGAGGAACAGAATTGCTCTGGGACACTGCTTCTCACTCTGTCTCTGTCTTTCTCTTGCCTCCTTTCCCCTTATTTCAGTGCTGATGTTGGATTCCCATGCATTTGCCCCTGGAGAGACACAAATTACGATAGTTACTTATGCAGCACTTCAGACTACTTGTAAGAATAAACTCTCATGCTTCCCTTTGTCAAATAGAAAGCAATTATGGTTTTTATTTTTCTTTTTTACAATTGGATTTATCTTTTTCCTTCTTGTAAAAGGTAATGCATTGAGAGTATTGAAGCCTAAAGACACAGCTTTGTAGAAAAGCATATTACAGTTGAGCCAAAGCATTCTTCAGCTTCTTTCCTGAAGTTATTTGTAATTAGACATGCTCTGATGGAGAAAAGTGGTATTTTAATTCTGGCCTCTAAAGGAGCAAGATTACTTACAGCAATATTCTCCTAATTTGTATGATCAATATATCCTCCATATTTGTCCAGTACAAACAGGAATGGCATGTCACTGTCATTTAATCTGTGAAAAAAATAGTGTTTTGCTTGAAGAAGAAAAGCAAAACTCAGAAATTTTCAGCTGGGGAAAAAGGAAGAAAATGAATGGGGAAAAAAGATTGTCAAGATGGTGGGGGAGAAAAGGAAGAAATAGAAGAGATGTTAAGCTATATTATTTCTGTCCTTTTTTTTTTTCCTGATTGTTACGGTAAAACTTGAGCTTTTTCAGTCAGTCATGATTTGTGAGATTTTTCTCAACACACTGTAAAGAGCACAAAATCCCTGGACTTAGCGTGAGAATGTCACCCACTAATATTTCTTTAAATTCCAATACACATTGGAAAAACTACTAGGACATATCAGGAATGCAATGTAGAAACACTTACAATACAATGTCACAAATGTTTGTACCATTTATCGTTTTAAACCTAATCGCATTTGTTTCTCTCTTGTTTGCCCAGTACTAAAGGCCAGATTTCTTTTTCTTTATTCCAAATAAAAATGTCATACAGAGAGTACTGTATTGTCTCCAGTCTTGCTGAGGTGACAGGCATCTTCCTCCTCTTCTCTGTGTCTTTACAAAGATTAATTGCCTCTTCAAACCCCTGTGCCTTTTGCCTTCAAAGCATTCTCCCTTTGATCCCTCTCCTCCTTAGCTGCCCATCATCACTGGACTCAGACATGGGGAAGCCTAAACTGGATTTGCCTGTGTATTTGTGAAATTCACTGTTGAAGGGAGCAGCTTTTGCACGTTCTCCGTTGCTCATGGAGTATTATCGGATTAACTCTTAATAGTGAGCTGCAGTGTGTCCTGGAGGGGAACTTGGAAAAATGGGAATGATTCTGTCATTTCAGGGTCAGTGCTCTGACTGTCTTGGTGTACTCTTTTCTAAGTTGGGAAATAAAGCCTGCTTTTGCAGTCTTTCGTGGTTTTTAGGACATGATCTAAACCCAAACTCTTTTGATCAGTGTACAATACTATGGTGGATAATCATAAATTCCTTATAGTGAATATTGCATGTAAACAAACTATGTGAAAGAAGGCAAATTAATTACAAGTACTAAATTGTACATATCTATTGAAAAGTACAGTGCTCTCTATTTGTCCTCTCCTTACTTTGTATAACCCCAAGACTTAAAGTGTTACTGGCTGTATTTAAAATGAAATTGCAATAGATATTTTCATAGACTCAATTATAGAGATAATCCTGCCTTCTGCTGCAGATATAACCCTTGCTTCAAACTAAATAAACATCTACTGTAATTCTTAGAGTCTTAAGGTCCTGCTCCGTGTACTAGAGTATTGGGAACTGAAATTTTACTGTGATGTGACTGAACTCAAATCTGCCTCCTTTTTTCTTTGTTAGATTTTCTGATTTGTTTTGTGCTGCAAGATGTTTCAAAAGTTATTCAAGTGGAAGCAGGCATGTGCTGTGCACGCCACAGCATACAATTTTAATTTCATGGAGGGCAATGGGTTTTTTTTGTTCTTTGCCAGGCCTTTTATGAACATGCTGCTAGATCCCCTGTCTAATAGCACCTGCTGTGCTAGTGATGGGGATATATATAATGGTATGTCTACCTTGGGAGATTATGGGAATGCTGAGGGCAGGGGACCAACAGGGAGGCCAATGGTGTGAGTATACTTTCCAAATTCCTAGCTACACCCCTGGCTAGATTGCAGTGATAAAAGTAGTCTGCTGTTAACACTGGAATATAGAAAGTGAGGATTTAAAAATAGCGAATCCCTGCATGCTAATGGCTGTGTATTCTCTGTGATTTCTAGCAAAAGCAGCAACAGAATAATAGCTTCTCTAAAGCACAGCCATAGAGCCCAGTCTGTGCGACTGGCAACCATTCCTTGAGCTTGGGAAGCCGTGTTATCTGTTCCAGCCTCTGTCACCTTGGGTTTCAGGCAATACAGTGGTAGCTTTATGAATTTCACCTTATAGAGGACTAGTTATTAGGGCAGATGCAACCAGGGAGTTGACAACCTCCTACACACATTGACTGGACTGACATTTGCTTAGCGGTAACAAGCTGCCATAGTGTGGTGCCATGGGGGCCCTTGGGCTTGATTTAAGACTGCTGACACCAACTGCTTGTTATTTCGTATTTTAGAGCTGTCAGAGAGGCGACTGATGTCAGCATAAAATTACTTGATAGCTCTAAATCATGAGTAGAGTATGAATCTATTGACAGCAATAAGCAAACAGTCAAATTGTTGAAGCCTTCAATTGGGAGAAAATTGACAGCGGAATGGTGTGCATACACTTACATGGCCAGAAAATGTGGCTGTGGCCCATCTGTGCCTTCACTCTGAAATCCATGTGGATGATTCAGTCTTTTAATATCCTGGTAGAGCTGCTGTTGTTACTACCCAGCAGGTTTTCTAGGAAAATACTGCACTGCAATTTTCATTGTGTTCCCACTGAACTTTTTGTGTGATGAATTTGATAATGGCAGCATTGGCTTGTTGTACATGTAATCACAATTACATCTATATTCGCTAACGGCCTTCTTGAAAATTTTGTGTTGAGATGAGGCTCTTGAAGTAGGGAGATAATATTAGACTGCTATGCTCACAGTGAATATTTATGAAGCACACTGCATCCCAACCCCCAAAGCTGGATCAGTTGCCTTACCTATGTCCCACTTAATTTTCTTAGATTTATTCTGGTGTAACTCCATTACCATACAGTGAATCAAACATGTAAGCTTCAATTGTGGAGTAACAAAAAAGATTTTTTTTTTTTTATCTCTACAGTGTTTCTTTTTTTTCTTTTCTATCCCACTGCCCTAAGCCCATCACATGGATTTTGGGAGCTTCTAATTCTCTAATTCTGTCCCAGTATATACCAATTGAAAGCATTTAGTTGTGATTAAAGCAGATTGAATGAGATAATCCCTCTGAGTGAGCAGCTTCAAAAAGCTCAAACACAACTCTTTGGGGACATGAACTAACTCAACACAGGCTAATTCCTGCGGCATCTCCCATGTGATACGTTAGGCACACTACTTACTTGTTTTGCTTACCAGATCCCACTACGATTATTTTTTGGTTTAGAACTGGATTTTGATGTAGATTTTAGCAGTCATACAGTATGGAATTGTACAGTTTAGACTTCTTTAAACTGTGCAATAATACGAATATTTTTATGTTAGAAGTGGAAGCAGATATTTCCAATGGAAGCAGTGATGCATTGAGCAGTGACCTGCAGAGGAAGGGTAATAATATGCAAAGCATGGGAAATAGGATTGCTTCGCTTTCAGCAGTATAATACTTTGGTTAGACAGTATCACACTCTCCAAGCCCCACTGCCTGGCCTCATGTTCAACACTTTGCACTTTTTCCAAGTAACAATAGAATGGTAGCCAAGATTTTGAAGCTGAGGCCTTGTAAGTGCAGCTGGAGTTGAGAATGTTGTAATGTTGACAGCTTTTTCCAGTAAAGTATTTTCAGTCAAGGTTATAGCAGTTGTTATTTGTTTATATTTAAATTCCTTTCCTCAAATGTATTATTTAAGGGGATCTAAACATTGAGATCTACCACTTTCGTAGATATTAAAGTGTCTGATTTTTTTCATTTCATCTTTGAATTATTGGAAGAGGCTTTATTTGCCAGGATCCACAGCTGATCAGATTGTGCTGGACATGTGCTAGCCATGAGGCTACAGTGGAAGTGGTGTGATTGCTGTCCTCTACTGTTCACTGTGGAGGATAGGCTCAGAATTAAAATGTTTAGAAATACGAGATGCTTTATTAATGTATGTGAACCAAATTCAGTCTTGGCTGAATGGTCAGTGGAGCTCTGTCCTTAAAAGCAATGAAGTAGTTGTTTCCTTCGACTCTTCTCAAAAGTTGTAAGATCATGATTACTTTTTATTTTGAATGAGTTCATTTTCCACATTTGTTTTGTTTTCTTTTTTTAAGCCTGTGTGTGCTGATTTCTCTGCTGCTTTTTTTTTCTTTTAATCTGAATGCAGTCTTGCCATGTAGATGGTGATAGAAAGCTGGCCTTCAGAAAGCTTACCTGGTTGTTTTTATTCTGAGTCAAGTGCAGAAAGTCACCTGAGGCAAAAAATTAAGAGGAATGAAAGAGTGCCTCTACTTCAGCATTTTAGTGTAGCTCAGAAGTGCTGTTGTTCAAAAGTGAATGATGTGATTATCCTGTTACTATCCTCTGGCTCCTGTTGAAGAGCGATGTTGGGCCATGGGAGCTTTACTCCTTTCCATGTGAGCTAAATCAAAATGTGTCTTTCAGGAAGAAACTCTTAATGTGTTCCAGCAGCCTGTGAGCATTCAGTTTGGTAGTGGACCAGGTCTAGTCTAAAATGGCTCTACCCAAACCACGTACAGTATGGACATTACATTCTTGGTGCCAGGCCTTTTATTCTACAGATCTACTCCTGTTATACTCCAGTCCTTACAAACAGGGACATGACATGGACTGAGGTTGCATGTAACTGTAAAAGGAGAAACAAGGTGACAGCACGAGCTGTTTTCAACACATCCAGGTTTCTGAGTGCTGAATAAAAGTTACAACCATTCTGGTAATTGTATATATATACATTTTTAAACGATTCTACTATGGCAAAAATGTTTGTGATTGAAATCTGAGACATGATTTCCATGATAGTCTCTATCAAGGACCACTTTGCTGGACTAAATTTGGATTGGGATTACAAGCTAAAATTCAAAGCAATTGGAAAGATCCCTGGCACGTGCCGAGTTGGCAGTTCTAGGTTGTGTTAGCTCAGCTCAGTCCCCAGCCTTACAGCAGAGAGGTGGTTGCTGGGTCTGGGATAACTTGCACGTGTGGGGGATCCATAAATATCTTGGCTAAGTGCCACCTACCTCGGTCTTTTTACAGAAGGAAAACAAATGCATTACTGGTGAGGCAAATTCTGCTACATTTTGCTTTTGTTCACCAACAAAGGAAAAACAAGAGATTAAAGTTAAAAGTTGTAACTGAAAGCGAAGAGACTTTGATGTGCCTGAGCACATTGCTTTTAGGAATCTTGTGTACTAATTGAGAGGTTCCAGTCATGTGTTAAGTGCACTGTGTGTCCATATTTAACTCGCCAATTATTAACACATGCAGTTGTAACTAAATAGACACTTAATTTTGAATCTGGGGCTGACCTACTGGACCTGTTTTCCTGCAGATCATACCCTAGAACAGGGATGGCTTTGGTCTTGTGTCATATATGGAAAATGTAAAGCCAATTTTGCCAAGCAGGGAAGGAGATATTGAGACTTGACTGATACCAAGCTCCTTTTGCAACAGAAAAGGGAAGAATCAGAACTGGGGCCAGACTTTCTTTCTTTCAGTAATGAGGGAAGATAGAAGCAGAGCAGTTGTAGCCACTTGAGCAAATGCAAATTTTCAAGGTTCAGTCACAGGAAATGTTTGTTATTCTTGACAAATTTGTCTGAACTTGAAGTCAGCTCTGACTCAGTACAAATCTCTGTACTTCATGATTTTGAGAGAAATGTGGGAGGCAGGAAGAACGAATAAGAGATGGAAAAGGATTCTTTGAAAGGGAGAAGTACCTTTGCTGTATCACTTGTGTAAACTGGATAATAATTCCCATTACATGGCTCAACTAGTTGTGAGAAAGGAATGAGAGAATGGCTGTTTTAAACCATTTAACTCCTTTTTACTTATAAAGCAGTACCAATCCTCTGTCTTTATCTTATTAAGTTAACATTTACACATCAGAGTTCATCAGATTCTCACAGGTCGGATGAATAGATGCATGGAGCAGGAGATGAAATACTGGTGGGACTGAGGGGAATGGGCAGACAAATGAGAAGGACAGCACTTGTCTGGACATGAAACTGTTATCCATGTAACTGCTGTCACTCTATAACACTTTCATATTTATCCTTGGGTTTTGAGAAGAGTCAGAGATGTTTTGATAGCAAAATACTAATGTACTTACTTGCTTTTTATTTTGTAATCAGTTACCAGACTGCCTAATTGTGTATTCTTGGCATGAGTATGCTGATTTTGGTGCATGTTTGGGCAAGGAATTAATCCTGTATACATGGACCATTTATCTATAGCAAGCAAAAACACCTCTGAAGTCTTGGGGAAATGAGGTTACCTTACAAAAATTTCTCTTTTTTTGTCAATATTTTATCTCTTCATGTAGTCTAGATACTCTAGAAAGGAGGGAAAACAGGAATATTGATTGTGTTATTTTCTTGAGACAATCATTCTCATTTGTCTCAGCTTGAAAACTGAACTCATAAATTTATCAGGTTTTTTGTTATCATTTTAAGACTGCAGGAAGATGAGGCAGAGATCAGAAGTCACTCATTTTCACCTAATGCATCTAGGAAAATTCCACTGCTGTGTCCAAGTTGAGAGCTCTTCACTTTGTAGGAGGAATCTAGTACTGTTCTGAATCCCACGGGATACATGAACAGAGTCTATTTGATTGGGGGGCAAAGTGGTTAACTTTCTTTTGTTTTTAAGTGTTTTGTGTTGCCTCTGATGAAGTACCATGTGTTGAAGTAATCCAGTTTGAGGCCTTCAACCAGCCTCTCCCAGCCCTGCTCTTTTTCCACTGGTTATAGCTGGGCTTCTGGAAGATAATTATTTTGTTTAGGTGTCTGTACTGAGATGTGGTCACATGACCTCCTTGTTTTTTGAAGGTGGCATTTTGTTTTGACAGTATCAGATACAAAGGAAAGAACCTCTCTCTTCCATCACCACAATTTTTTTAATGTAATGTATGAGAAGAGAGTTACAGTCATAGGAGTTTAATTAGTTGAATCTGTTGAATGCCACTAGGTAATTGCTCATTGAATTGTTGTCAATAAGTGGACTGTTATATTGCATGCATTTACCTGTAATATCAGTCCTTGAAAAACTGAACTTTTTTATTATAATTTTTATTGTGTCAAGTTTTTTTGCCTGACAGATCTTGATAAAGACTCTACATGCATTGTTTAGGGAAAGGTTCTGTTTGGGGCTCCATTAATAATGGATATCATCCATCTGTCTCTCAAAAATGAATTTTCATGATCTCATTGTTTTGAATGTTATGGCTAAAGCTCACAGTTGTCATATGTAGGAAGAAGAATTTGCCTTAGTAGATTAGACCATTGGTCCATGAAATCAGGAATCCTGCCTTCACTGGCAGCCAGTTCATTGCTCTACATATTAAGGACACTATTCTGATCATTCAGGATACAGAATTTTCTCTAATTTAAATGAAAAAGCAGCATGATAGGGCTCTTTCATTTCCCTCCAGGATATTAGGGCACATTCATGGAAACGCATCAGGGACAATACCACATGCTGTGCATATCCTAAAGGGGGAAGGAGAAATCTGTAGAAGAGGAGTAGTGAACAGTACAGACTGTCATGTTATACTCATATTTTTCTTCATATTTCTTTGAAATCTTTTAGTAATTGTGTAAGTAGCTGAAGCCCTTGGGCAGCTTTAACTTCTGTGGCAGCAGTTCAGCAGCAGCACAGCCTGTGCATTAGTGACCTTGGCAGGATTACATAAACCATGTTTTCACCTGAATAAAATGCTCCTCAACACTTTTTCTTTTGCTCTAGGCATAAATAGTGTTTTCTCCAATGTCACATTGGCATGCTTAATTTCAATTTCTGCAATTGCTGATCATGAGGAAACTTCTCTGTTCTCTGTCCATTGCTAGGCATGCCATGCTCTGCTTTTTGTATTATTAAAGGGCTGACACAGGGTGCCTTGTACTCCTATCTCACTTCCCTCATTTTGGATGACATCACTTGGAAGGTTTTGCAGAAGTCACTTCATGTTCTCAAACTTTGACTCTGCTGAAGTCAACAAAATCTTTATCATTTGCTTTTGCAGGGTTAAGTTAGGAAACGGGGAATTTTATCCCCTGAAGCACGTTATTTCTGATGGCTTTACTTAAGAATCATCCTCCAGCAAAACAGGACCTGACAGATCTCTCCAGAATTTCTAAACCTAATCTTTCTCTGCAAGCTGCAGATATCATGCTGTTTCTGGCTGGTAGCTGGGGTGATAGGTATCTCTGTGGGTGGTTTGTGAGGTGAAACTTTGACAGACACTCTGCCCTTCTTCTCTTAAATTGCATGTAATGATGAAAAAAATAGTCATAAAATATCAATGGAAAGAGCAAATATGTTGAAAACACTCACAACGTGTATATTTCCATAGTAGTTCCCAAAGGAAATGCTCATAGAGGAAACTTTTTGGATTTGAAAACCCCTCAGGTAGAGACCCTAAAAGATACTGTCTGGCTTAGTCATACCACAAACAGTGAATTACATAAGGTCAAAAAAACCTGCCAGAGAAACAGTCAAATTGAAAAGTCTGTGTAACTGGCACATGTTCATTTATGAGTGATCTAATTATTAATTTCAGATAAAGGAATGTTGCAGTAGGAAGGATGATCCATGTTTAAACTGTGAGCATGGACAGTTTTTTGTACCTTGCTATTCTAGTAAAATGACAATAATCATATTTTTTAGATCAGAGAAATGTTTGGTAAATAAGGACTCTGACTTTTCCAGCACTAGCAGCTCAGTGCCTACTTATGTACTTTGTTTAGCAGCTAAATCACACAAATTAAATGGGACTGAAATCAGCAGAAAAGCTCCTCTTTCTGGATGTTTTGTTTTGTCCTGTTGTTGGCTATCCCATTCCATTTATCTGTTTCATTTGAAGACCATTTTTAAATACAGCCTGAACTCTGTGATAATTTCTTCTTTTTGATGGATTTAATACGTCGGTAACATTATCCCAAACTTGTACATGGGGACTTCTTAGGAAAAGATGTTAGAAAGAAAAGAGTAAGATACTGCTCTTGTAAAGAATCAGTTAAGGACAGTCTTCTTTTTCCTCCCTTCATTGGACCCAAAAAGTAGGTTTCTTGGATTAGGACATCAACTGATATATATCGTTAGGTTTACCTGCACTGATGGAAGGAAGGATGGCAGATGATCTTGCTACTGAAATCTCTGCAGAGATCACCTTCCACATGTCATCCCGGTGTCTTGTGATCCATACTAAATCTGCATTTTTTGTATTTTTGGCCAAATTGTGGTGGGCTAGTTAAACATGTACATGAAGTGGACTAGTTAAGTTGATACATTAAAAAACAAACAAAAACCCCCAGAAAACAACAACGAAAGAAAGGCATTATATGGTAAGATTAGTTGTTTTTGGAAGCATAACAATAATTTTCCATGCTGAGGTTCACAACATGTGATAATTTGGTGATCAGTGCCCAAAGGCTTCAAAAGAGTAAACAGCAGTGTAATATAAATTCAAATAGAAAACACCAGTGCTTTATCAAGCAACATCAGATGTAAAATTGATAGAGTTTTCAGTAGCAAGTACATCCTCCTGTGGAATGTTTGTGTGTGCATTTGAAGTATCCAAATTAGAGATGTTGCTTGCTTTGGATCAAAGGCTACGGTGGGCCCTGGGACTGCACTGGCTTTTCTATATGGGGTTGTGTTAGGAAATAACAGTGCAATGTGATATTCCCATACCTGGAACTCCAGCTCATTGCTTCAGTGCAGCAAATTGGCTTAACATTGAAAACTGCATTTACTCCATAACCACTTGTCAATTGACCAAGTAACCTGAAGTTGGGTGGAACCTTTACAGTTGGTTTTGCTTGATTTTGAGATACAAACATCGTCTAAAAAATAAAAACAATGAAACTAATTTTAAAATGAGGATTTGTAATAATATTGTTTCCTTTTGAGTATTGCATTTTTTTTTTTCCTTCTCAGCTTTGTTTTTGCAGCCCTCTGTAGCTCTGTTGTTTCTGATGGATCTTATCCTGGTTAACTCCAGGGAAAAGCAAGAACAGATTTCAGGATATCGCGTAGAAGCTGTCCTTTGTTTGCCTGGTTCTTTTTAGTTAGGCAGTGATTTTGTTTTCTTACCTGCCTCGTGCAGCATTGAGTTTTCAGAAGATAGCACGCGATGTTTTTGGGAGAGAGCAGGAATGACCAAGGCAGGTGCCGAGTCCGGGTCACTGTGGCTCGCTGTCAAACCCACGGCGTGGCCGTCACGCCCGTCCCGGCTGCCAGCAGTGACAGGTGACCGCCCCCGGGGGCCTCCGCCAAGCGTATTCCAAGGGTGATCACTCAGCGCCGGAAAAACTAACCCAGTGATTAAATAAACATAATTTCCCCCGTTGTTCTCCACTGGCCAGGAATTAAGTACGCCTGTAATGTATGGAAATATGTATTTAATAAAAAGACTGCGAGGTTGCCATACCTAGGTGGGCCAAATGTGTAAATAAGGTAGCAGGCAATTTCAGTTTGTGGTCTCTCGCCTTGGGGAGTGTCTTTTAATGACTTGATGTGATGCCTTTTACAGTTTATCGCTGATGACATTTTGAGGACACACACAGTTCGTAGAACAAAGAACAATAAAGCTGGGGTATGTTCCTGGATGTGGTTTATATGCCCTCCAAGTTCTAGCAAACAGAAGTAAAGGGCTACTGTATATTATTTTCCCTGAAGGTAGAAAAAAAAAAAGGCTTTATTAAGGAGAATAATGTTAGCTATGTGACAATAAACTGGTTGTAACCTAACACAAGAAGTTCATTCTAATAAATAAAGTATTATTTTATTACTGATATTATTTCATTTTTTTTTGTTTCATTCCTATTTATAGCCTATATTTTGTATTTTCTGATCTTTAAGATATCTTAGTGTTTCCAAATTGCCTGCATATCATATAAAAATGTGTACATGTGCAGTGATCCTAACTTGGAGCACCAATTAGTCCTAGATGCACTGAACCCTCAGGTTAGTAAATGCCTGGAGAGTACAGACAAAGATCTTGAACTTGGTATATTTGCAAGGAACGAGAATCCCAGGTGCTTTGGGAGGGTGCTGTGGTATTCTCTGCTAGTCTCATTTCTTCAGGACTTGCTCTCAGTCATGTCATGTCTCAATCTTTGAAAAGGAAAGCATTTTTATTGTCTCTGTAGTGAAGAAATGGGAGCACAGCTGAAATAGATGTGCAAGTGTGTGTGTATATACAAGTGCACATAATTTTCTATATATGAATCATCACAGGATAATATAGTTAGATTATCTGTAGATACAGTTTTAACAGAAATACAGCAAACATTCTGATAGATATTAAGTAAATGAAGTCTGTAATGACATTTAAGTCCTATCACACCTGCTACATTGTATGATATATTCTAAAACTATGTGGATAGTCCTGATCTTTTTGAATACTATTATATTTCAATACTTTATATATGTTATTTTGTATACAACTTCAGTTGCCTCCCACTTGGGCTTCCATTATAGCAGACTTGCCAGTGTCAGTGCCAAAGAATTTTCTCATTCTTTGTGATGGGTAGAAAAGGAGAATGAAACTGAAATTGTTCTTCTGGTCTTGATGTGATGAGGATCTGATGGTGGCAGTAGGCAACTATTGGAGGAGTATTTTCCAGCTTTGTCTGACTCAGTCACAACAGTGATGCTTAACCACCAGAACTGAGATTAATGTGCAATCCATTCAATACAGTCATCGACTACTTGGCCAAAACCTATTTGTGTTAATAAAGGTTACAAATAGATATCAAAATGTACCTCTGGTAACCTTCACAGTTGCTACGTTTATGTAGTTTTTAATTAGGCATGTATAAATATTCTGCTGTCCTAAATGTGAATGCCTGGTCTGAAAAGAAAATACAAAAAAATATCCTCAATTAAGTCATAAAGCAATTTAAAGAAAAAAGTGTGCTCCTACCAGTAATACTGTTTTCTTTCAAATTTTCTAATTTGCCTTTGCCAAAGCCAATGATTCCCGAAGTCGGTCAGAGTAAATGAGATGATTTCTGCTTGGAATTATGTTCTCCATAATGTTTTTGTAAATCTTGGTGCTCTTCTACCCTTGTTTTTCCAACTTAATATGTGATGAATAAGTTAGGACTGACATGGCAAACTGAGTATTGCTTTGGAAATTTTGTTTAATTATCTCTACAACAATTGTTAATAGTTGATATTTTGTCTCATTCAGTCTCTGCACTTGGCTGCACCCCCAGGAATGCTCAGTGTCAGGACAGGGTCTCAGTAGCTGGCAGTTGCCACTGGGTTTTTGCTCCTCTTTAGGAGCTGCTCTTCGCTCCACTGTGCCCTGGCACCTCTGGAAGCAAATGGCAGCAGCCAGTGCAGAGGAGGCACTGCTTTCTTCTTTAACCTTGGTGCAGCTGCTAGACCAGAACATCTTGGCAAGGTTGTGGAGACTCTTGGTGGATATACTGAGCATACTTGTGTCCTGAGAGTTTCTATCTTTTGCAAAGTTTGATATTTTGGAAACAGCTCTGTTGCAGACTAGCAGCCTATGGCAGGGAGGTGGGAGCTGGGATTTCACACAGATATGGAATGTAAAACGTGTCATAAATGTATGATATCACAAAGGCATTAATGAGGAGCTGGTTGTGAAGAGTGTTAGCACAGCCTCTGTATCATAACTGAATGCAGGGTAACAGGTTTAAAAGAAATAGGCACATATTTTAATTTGGTTATGAAAACCATAAGTGTACGAGAAAGGAAGGAAGGAAAGAATCAAAACATTTATATTGCTCTTTATGTTGCACTGGTATGCAATATCATTTATCTCATACTAACCTATTTTAAAGGGAACTGACAATTTTGTCAGCGTCTTCAGACAAACTAAGCAGTCAATAAAAATAAAAGCAGTCATAAACTCCATGTATTGCATCAGCTGCATTTCCAGATCTCCAAGTTCTCTAAGGGAGTACAAATTTTCTCATTGGAAGATGGGGTCCTGCATCAAACCCCTTTTCAGTAAGTATCAATCAAAAGTGGTAATTTGGTGTGGTTTATTACAGTTTATTGCTCCACTTTTGGTTAAGATGGCAGGACGACAGGACCTCACAATAATAATTGCAACAAGTTTTGCTGGTTCTCTCCACAGGCATATTTGCTGATCTTTTTGGTCTCGTAGCTTTAAGTTCTAGAAGATCTTGAGACTTTTGCATTTTTATTATTTTTCCATTTCTTCCCTGCATTTTTTTTTTTTAGTTTTAGTTTAGTTTAATTTACTTTTCACTTGCATCTCAATTTGTTCTCTTAGTGTAATTCCTCTTGTTCCTGATAATCTTTTTAGTCACGGAAATGATGTAGGACATGTTACCATGGACCAACCAGGGAATTTCAGTTCAGTGAAACAGAAAAGCTGGCCAGCCACAGGCTAGCAGAGGGACTGTTCCAAAAATTAAAGGCTTGAGTGTATAATGACTTTGAGATTAATCTAATGAACTAGAAACTTCAATTGTGCCTTTTTCCCATGTATTCCTCTGCCTGGCATAGCACTTGGGGCATCACATCTATCAGTGCTGTATTTTAAATTTGCTTAACAAATAATATTCTTTCCAAAGGTAAGGGTGGAGAGGGGTGAGAGGAATAATGTATAGCTGCACATGCCCATAACAAGGATTTTCCTTCTCTCACACATCAAGTCAAATTAGTTGAGTGGCTGTTTTCCAGCCAGCAAAAGCTGGCTGAACTGTAGCATTGGAGCATATATCCAAACACATCAAATGGTTTGCATTATGCAGTAAATATATAGGTATTTGCTGAAATCTAATTCCACTGTCCTTGAAATGCTTCACTGAACTTTTAAGATTTTAATAACCTCTCATTATTAGCAATATTAATGTCTCAGTTTAGAAGGTGGAATGTGGAGGGTTAATTTCTGTCCAGGTCAAAGATCAAGGGTTCAGTCAACTGTCATGAGAATATGAAAGAGAACAGTAGAGACCTCTGAATGACCCCCTTTAAAGCAGATAGACCTGCAAAAATGTTTAAGACAGTAATTTTCTGTCAAAGAATAAAAAAGATAATGTAATTTTTGCCTGGGAAACAATGGGAGCACCACTGGTTTCTCTGTGAATCTTTCCCTGCTACTTAATCCTCACTGAGTTATTATACAGGTTATCAGAGAAATGGATGTACAAATGCAGTGTTCTTTGGCAACGAACGCCCTCTATTGCACTTTAAATGTGCACACAATAGCCAGCAAGATGGTGGTTTCTTATATCTTCTAGTCCTCAGGAAAGCAGCCACGGTTTCCTGAGTATCTGGGCTGTGATAGGCAGAATAATTTCCATAATAAACATTTCCAGTATCATATACATGACCTGAGGGAAGCTGAAGCCTCCCCACTGACTTCAGCTGAGCTGTGGCGTTTTACACAAACCGAGGAACTGGTCTGTGCCAAAAAAAATCGGAAGTCCACAAAATATGGTGCTTTCCTGGCTATTTGTGGCCATTGTGGGAAGAGAGAGCAAAAAAAATACCGCTAAAGGATTCTATGGAAAAGGTTAATTTATTTTATTCTTTTTAGTTTGTCATAGGAATTCATAGAAAGAATAATTGGAAATATCACTCAAACCATGGGAGACACAGAACAGTAAATGTTAAGACTTTTTGTGGAAGATAAGTGTTTTCTTATTAAAGTGTTGGGGTTTTTTGTTGTTATGTAACAACAGTGTTTTCAAATTTATGTCATTGTTGTCTTTTTATCTTTGTGTTTTTAAAAGAAGTGGGAGGTTATGAAAGCATGTTTTGCTCCTTTTGCTTGTTTATTTTATTTTTAAGAAAAGGAAGGTTATTCAAACTGTTTTCTGAGCATCAGCATGTTATCAGAGTGATTCTTTGCTTTTTGTAAAACACCTGAGTGTATACATTGATGAATCATAGCATGTATGTATTAGAATAGGATAGAAAAGTCTGCAATCAATAAAACCAACTGAGTATAACATTTCTCCATCTTTACATCAGTACCATCCCTGAATCATGAGATTGCTGAAGAAAATTCTCTTTTCCTGATGCTTCCAGAGAAGTTTGACCTCTCAGCTTCAAGGCTGTAGGCTCGTATTTGGCACATTATTAGGCATGGAAGAGCATTTCAGTTCATAATGCCTTTTGTTTGTATTGTTCGTGATAGCAACGACTGAGCTGAACACAAACAATGCAACAACATGAATAAAAGGGCTCTCCCTTGATCTTCCCAATTAAATGAATTGAAGCAGCCTATATCTGTGTGACACATCTAAAGAGATCACCACACATCTCAGCTTAGAGGGCCCTGAGTAGGCTGAGTGTTTGAAATGCATAAGCCACAAAGGAACTAAAACACTGTCAAGTGAAAAACTCTTCAAGAAATGAAGTAACCTTTTATCACAGGTATTGTTTTAAGGGCCATCCTTAATGCAGGATAAACTCAAATAATCAGTCCATCTTACTTTCCAGTATTTGAGTGTTTGTTCCTTCAGTCTTGTGAATAAATTTTGACTTGTGACAACCAATAATAAAGGTTTATTCAGTACTGATTTTGATATCTTTTAAAAAGCACTTACTGTAGGAAGAATGTCAACAAAGCAGGTGCTTTCTCTTTCATATATAGGCTGGCAAAGTCAGCTATCTGATAGGTACCAAAGTTCATTTGAAATTCGAGGATTCTAATGACAACTCATATAAACCATATGAAATGGCTTTTTAGCCTGTTGATCTATGAGATGAAATCTAATCTGACAAATCTACTGAGCAGGCCACACCTTGGAAGAGATCAGAATCTAACTATGGGAGCTGGAGTAGTCACTGTAGTTTTCTAGTAGCCCCACAAATTATCTTAGAAGATCCTATGGAGAGATGCTCTTGGCAAACTAGTGTCTTTTCCAGGTGTGATGTGGAACTCATGTGTTTATGGATGCATAGAACAGGATGACTCAGAGATGAAGGTTGTTGTTGGGATCATTGCACCACATTTAAGAGATTGTTAAAGGAAAGGTGTGCCAGGATAGTTTCTTGGTTTGATTTCAGCTGACCTAGTGGTTGTGGATACTCACGATCATGCTTGTGGTCTAGTGGTCATTGCTGTATTTTTTTATGGCAATCAGAGAATCATAGAATATGCTGAGTTGGAAGGGACCCATCGGGATCATTGAGTCCAACTCCTGGCCCTGCACAGGGCACCCCAAGAATGTCACCTTTATTTTGTCTACTGAGAAACTGTTTCCTTTAGCTCGTACTACTGTGGCTACACTTTATAGGGGAGAACAGCTTTCTTTTTTGTAGCTGCACATCATGAATAACAGCTTTATTTGGTGCCAAATGAGATGCCCTGATTTGTGAGTTTTCCATAAACATATCTGAATTGTTCAATTTCCTTCTCATTCCATAATTTCCATCTTGGACTTCTGCCTGCTGATATTCAGATAAAGAGTGCATTCAAGTCATTTACAAAAATGCTGTGAAACTGTTTGAATGTAGCCTGCTATCAAGCATAACAGGATTGTTCAATTTTTGTTTATGTGTAATGTAAGTACCATTCAACATTTTCTTTTAACAGCTACTTTAACAACCCACTTGCTGTAATGAATGGTAACAGGAAAAAAACAGCATTAGCAGGTACCTGCTTAAGTGAATATATTCCATGTTCATGGCAGAGTGTAACACTGATTGTTATTTATGGGTTTATTTTAATGTTTTTTTTCATTTGAGAAAAGGAGCAGCATAGCTTACTGTTTTCTTTTTTCTTACTCTTTTTTCATGTCCTCTCCACATGGTGATGGATTGCTTACGTGGGTATCTGAACTGCTGTGCAACTGCTGGCTTGGCTTTGATATAACTTCAATAGGTAAGTGAATGATCCCCAATTACTTCAGTACTTTTGCTGAAAAATATTTATTTGAAATTTAGAATGTAAAAGAATCTAAATTTATTTCCAAAGCAGCAATAAAAACATGTTCGGTATGGAGTCCAGCAAACAGCAAACTGGGCTGATAAAGGTTGGAAGCAGCCTGATTCTTCCTTATCCCAAGGGAAAATGTATCTTGCCATATTTTGGCCTCAGTATTAGGATAAATTTAGCACGTGCTCAACTACTTTCATTATAGAATTTGTTTAATCTTCATGCATAAACCTGAAGAAAGAGTTACAATGGAAAAGGAAGTCTTTGAGAATAAATCTGATACTCAGGGAATTGGGGGAAAAAGTTTAAAAGGAGAAATCTTGTCTTCAGCCACCAAATTACTTGAGTTTTTCAATATCAACGGTGTTTGTATATATTGAGCTAGGAAATTCTTGGTGGTGGAGATGATTGGGAAGGGGCAGCAAAGCAAGGTACAGGGATATGAAAAACTGTTTCCTGAGATCCCTCTATCCAGTGGGAGTGTATCCACTGGACACCCTATTGTCACTGTCTACTGACTGTTACTTTACAGAAGTAAATATGACAATATAGACAACAGCAAATTGCTCTACCTGGGCAGGTAGAGCACTTACTAAGATCACTCCAGGTCAAGACAGTTCTTGAAATCATCTTTCTAAGATCCGTAATGAAATGACAAGAATACATATATTAAAAGTAATAATGCTGTACTTCATGCCATAGCCAACCAATGGAAAGTTTTAAACCATGGTAATTAGTGTTATATCACCCACAGATCTGGCAAAGCTTTTTATTTTTTTATAAAAATTGGGTTTCTGTGTATTTGCATAGTTTTATTTTGGCTCTTGTAGAGGCAGGGAAGGAGTGTTGGGGCTGTCTATCCATTTCAGTTGGCATTTGAACCTGAATTTGTAGTGGAATCCTCACCCTCAAGCCCAGGCTCTATCCTATCCTTGCCCCTATCAGGGCACCTGACTGTGCCCAGGCAAGAAAGATCGGGAGAGAACCCTGGTACACACTGCAAGGGTGACCTGCCAAAAGAGCATGTGCATGTTTAGTTAAAACTGAGCTTACCTGCTTGTTAAAACTGCATTTCTTTGCCATTTCTTTACTGTTACTGCCACTTCATAGCTGAGATCAAGGACTATAATTCAAATACAGCAGCAACAGCTCTGTTGGTTCCCTCATTTTTATGTTCTCCAAACAGGGAGTGTTAATATGTCCCCATGATGTCAGTTAGAGCAACGTGAACGAGCAGTATTATTTCGGCAGCTGCAATATATTGCTCTGCAATACGCATATTGTAACAATCTCTCGAATTTTTTAGACCATGACAAGAAGGAAGACTGGAAAATGGAGCAGCCCTCTTGCTGAGATTGTGGTCTCAAAAATATCAGCGTTTGCTTTTGTTGCCAGGAGCAAAACTTGGCCTGTAATGTTGGAGGGTCTCTCAATTAGCACACTTACTGCATAATATTTGCTTTGGCTTTTCAGGAGGTAGCCAGCATTTGGCAGAACAGATATGTCAGTTTGCATTATTGCAATTCATGTTTGAGATATGTTGGGAGGGAAAGGATATACCATAGGATACTGTGATAGGGAAAGCCAAGAAACTATGTAAAACCTGCTAGCTGTTAAGCAGGTGATTATTTTGCTGGTTTATACCAGTCCACTGTGCAATTCTTTTCTGTGTATTTGATGTATGTAGACAGGAGGAAGAGTCGAGAGTATTGTACTCACCCAGGTACGGTGCAATTACTCCACGTTTTTTTCTCAAAAACCCTGTGTTCAGAGTGGAGTTGCAGGGCTCACCAGGGAAAGAACAGCTGGCTTCTTTATTAGATTTTATGTCGTACATAAGGAGACCGTGTTTCCCATTGTCAGAGCGTAAAAGAAAATGAAAGCTCTGGGCATCATTAAAATCTTGGAAGTGTGGTATGTGTCAGTTCCATTCCCACAACACCTGGATCAAAAGCTTAGTATGAGGCCACTTAGCAGACAAAACCAGACTGTTTTCCACACTTCAGATTTTTTGCATTAAGTTTCCACTAACTTTCTATTTAAATGATGCTCAGCCATATTGTCTTGGGTATTGCACTTCTGGAGGGTACTGAAAAAGGAAAGTAGGCAACTGTAGAAAACATCTTTTATATGCATTTTGAATATCTTTTCTTCTGCACACTGTATATTAATACTAGGAAAAAAATGAATTAGAAAAATATGTGATTTAATCTGAAAACCTTATAGAGAGATGCCTCTGGGTTTGCTATTTTGAATTTTTGCATTTTCACATTTTCTATAATGCAGTGCATGTTACAGGTCTTGAGTTGCACAGTTCCACCCTCACCACAAGGTTTGCTGAACCAGGTGGCTCAAAAACAGAGAGGGAGAGAATGGATGTGGTCTTCTTTCGAGCCTAGTAGTTCTGAAAGACTACACACTACAGAGGAAGGAGTCAGACTAGCTCTTATCAGGTTCTCAGCAAGATGATGACCCAAGTTTTTATGACAAGTTGTGGTAAGGTGAATATTTCAGGAGAAATCAATGACTTCTATTGGTGTTCAGAATGCTCAGTGAGTGTATATTAAATAATGTCGTTTCCAAAACTGGCTATAGTTCCTGTCGACACAGCAAATTAGCCCTGTAACTGGAGAAACTGTTAGCAAGAATGTGTTGTTTTTCTACATCTTGGAGTAATATTTAAGATCTGTTTTTGCAGAAAATGTAGGATTGTGAATAATGTCAGGCAAAGAAAAATGAGGTTATACTTTGGAAGTGTGTGTAAAACAGCTGAAATATGTAATCCATTCAAAAGGGAAGTTGCAGTGCAACAGATACTTGCAAGAAGAACAATTGTTTGTTCATTGTGGCAATTGGAGGCATCATTCTGAGAATATAATAAGTAAGAGAGAACTTTGGGAAAAATTAGAGAGAAAATTGGGAAAAAAATTAGAATTCATATATTTGGCAGGATATGAATAGATTATTTATTCTTCTAATGTTACAAGAGGACTGTTTCTCTCAGTCTGGGGAAATTGGTTAGACAGGGACAGCAATTCAGAAGTGCTGTCAGGACTAATTGTATTTGGAGAGAATTTGTGGAGCCAGTTGAAGCTTCCTGAAGTAAGCTTGGAAAGTGTTCAAAATGTTTGATGTTTATTGACACGACTCTTTTCAAACAATCGATATTTCTCCTGTTTCCTTCCATTCAGCACGCAACACAAATTAAAGGTTTTATTATTATTCTTATTGCTACTACTACTTCCATCTTTCTCTTCTTAGTGCATTGTAGCTCATGTCAAGACCCAGCAGCTCAATCCCATAACAACCTTGTAGCTGGAGCAGAGCTTATGAGCTAATAGTATTCATGTGCTGCTTCTTTATTCTTATGTCATTAAACTTGAGATGAGATACTGTTTTTTTCTGGTTATTTCTCTCCTTTCCTGTGGCTTGAAGTTGTACTGGATGTGGTCCTACACACTGGAAATTCACTGTTTTTATTTATAGATGTGTATATACATGTAGATGTGTGTGTCTGCACATCTAGATGTTTGCTTTAGGTGCAAAGTGTGTTATACTTTACGTCAGGGATGTGTTGCAGAGAGACACTGAAGCATTAAGAATCATGTGGCTCTGAATACCAAGAGATCACCTGTTGTTTTTACCTTACAGCTGAGTCCCCTCTCTCTTCTTTTCTGCATGCATCATATTATTTTGTCTTCCAAATAGCATTTTAGGTAGGTTACTACCAAGCAGTCTGGCCACTTGCTGCTTGATACCTGCAGTCTTAATAAATAATTAATGACATGCCAAAAGAGTTATGAGTAAATGCATTGAAACCCATTGGCTTCCTGCAGCAGTCTTAGATGATGTTTCTTTCCAGAGGCACACATGATTAATACCATGAAAATTTAGTGAAGAACATGTAATTATACCCTTGAATGATAAGCATCAGATTTTTAAAAGTTTGTGCAATGTTGTAGCTTGTGAAGACAGTGAAGAACATTTCCTGTCCTCAGGTGAGAAGTTATGATGCTGAAACTCAGTGCTTAATATGAGGGATTTCACCTGGATCAGCACTTTAAATACATCATTCTTACCTGGAAAGTCAGAGGAATAGCAAAAGCAGTAAATAATGGATTCGTTTTCAGGTGTTGATACATGTGTGCATTTACATAAAGATAGTCTCCCACCCTTTCCCTCCAATCCTGTCTGTGTGCACATCTGTGTTCATCATAGGAAAGAGCTGTCACAAGAGCTGTATAGGCTGCAATTTCTAATTAAGGAAATATTGGTTTGCAATAAGCTGAACTGGCATTTATGGCATTCCAACTAATCCACACACTATCTGCCACTGACCCTCATGCGATTTCAAACACAGGACATGGGGAAGCTTATTCAGTGTCATCAGCCTGAGTGCAACCTGTGCAGGCATGGGTCTGTGGGGAGTCACTAGTGTGCTGTAAATTCACAGCCAAGTCTTCTGGGCTATAATGTCTTCATTTTAAAAAGCCCTTTCTCAGAAATGGGGAGGCGCTGTGAAATATTTTGATCAATCTCTCCTATCAGAGTTTCCTCTGCTCCCTTTCTCATTAATGGTCTATTACAACTTGTATCAGCATAGCAGATCTCTGCCAGCCCCCACTATCTGCCATTATTTGTTGTGTATTTTATTGACATCTATGTTTAAACACTTAATGCTCTTCATTATGCTCTCAGGATCATAACAGCAGGCCATCAACATAAAGCAGCTCGGTGCCATTAAAACTAAGCTACTAACTTATGTTGATCTAAAATAGACTTGAAGGTGCAGATGTTGCTGTTGTTTTACCTTCTCTGTATTGCTTTTCATTCTGTTTCTTTTCAACAGTGCATGTTTTTAAAAACAAATGAATTAAAGCTCAGGCATTTTATTAAGCATAAGCATTTTCAGAGGGCTTAAGTGTCTGGTTAAACTTTTCATAAGGAATGGAAGCTGACTCTTCTGAAATATTTTCTTTAAAAAGAAATTAAATTATGTTTTTGATGTTACGTAAGATGAAATTTAGGAAAGTATTGAAGCATCTACATAGTAAAACAGTACTACATGGCAAGGAACATTGGAGTGTCTCAAAATGTATAAACAGAATCTGAATTTCAGTCTATTCTATGTCTGCAGCTTTCATTCTGTTTAAAGAAAAGAAACAGTGAAGTAGAAAAAGATCTGGAAAGTTTTGACTAACTCGGGATGTGAATTTGAAAGAGAAATACCTTTTTTCGTCACTTTTTTTTGAGAAAAGTTATATTGTGGTGAAAGTGGGATACAGAGAGACTTAAAGGACAGAGTCTGTTTCAAAAAGCCAGAAAACAGAAATAGCAGGAAATGAGTTTGTGTCTGCCTCCTGATAAAAGATCTACATTTTCCACGCAAACCATTGGAAATGCTGTTGACCACTGCGTACATACTGCACTGACGGTAACTTATTTAGAAGATGAACTTTTCCATTAAATATTTTCTTCTGTATATAAAATAAGCGTGTAATTAGCAAATGACTACAGGCACTTGCCTTAAAAAGAGCAGTAATCTGTCCATACTGGCTTTATAGATACTGCAGCCACCTGAAGAATAAGTCACTTGATTTCTTTGATGATAGTGAGGTTGGTATGGAGGGGAACCATTGGTTAGATAAGGCATGCATAAACGTACCAAGATAATAGATTTAGACTCAGAAACCTGGAAAAGAACAAAATAAAAACAAAACCCTGATCACCATCGCATCAGTTTTGGGATATTCTTCTGCTTAAATATTAGGGAGAGAGGTGCTAATACGATAAGCTAGTTTTCTTTGTTGCATTTTTAGGCATAACAATGCTCAGCTCAACAATAGAACCTGTAGCATGGCAGAACAACACAATTCTGCCTTGTTTGTGTCACTGTGTGTCCTCTTCGGGCTAAATTAATTTTGGTTTGGTTTGGTGTTTTCCCCTGCCCTGCGCTGTTTAAAATGCAGGAAAATCTGGGCTTCTGAACTACCCGATATGGATCGGGGGCTCTGGTAGCCCTAGCACTACAGGGGACTTCTATGGAATATGTTATTCCACAAAATAATATATTTCATGGGGGGGGAGGGGTTTCCTGTAAAATCATTAGCTTTTAGATTTTTTTTTTGCATTCAGTGAGAACTGGACTCTCACATTAAGATCGTCCTTTGACTTATAGCTCAGTATTTTTCCCATTAAAAATTTCTCATCTTTCACAATCTATGGAAGTCACTGAGGATGTAATCAGTGATTTAAATGCATGTTTTCATCTCACTGATTTTTTTTAGTAGAGGAACTTGACATTTGCATTCAATTTCATCACACCAAATTAGGTGCATGTATAGGCTCTTGGACTGATGTGGCCCTGTGTCACACATCTCTTTCTGCTCCTTCTCCAAGCCCTTTTTGAAAGAAAAGCGTGATGGGCTGATGTATATATATAGTAGTGTGTGAAGCAAATAGTTGGAGAATGGAAGCACCATATTTTAAAAGAAGTAATAAACTGGTATGGACTAATAAGTAATAACTGAGCCTTTGGCAACTTTCTTAGATGAGCAATAAAAAGAACATTCAACATGAAAAATTAAAGGTGTTATGGAGATGTTGAAAGTGATTTTCTGTTTCTTACTCAGGGATTATGAGAAAGATGAAGGATTTCAGTCTTTGAGAACCAGAGATAGTAATTTCTCCAGCTCTATGGGACATACTATGCTTAGGAACGAAACAGAGTCTAATAAAAGCTGAGGCTGAAATATTACCTCTGGGTTCCAGAACTTTATTTTTATCCTCTCAAAGGAATGCTACATTCCAGTTAACCCTTGGACTTCTAGAGTTCACCAGTGCTTGACAGCTCTTATGACACATCATCCGTGTATTTCTGTATGTGTGTATGTCTGCAGGATTTTTCTGAGAGTAGGGATGGAGAGAGAGAAATGTTTCTTATCTGTAAAGCTGAATGATAATCTGATAACTTGCAACCCAGGAAAGCCTTAATATATGTGTTAACTGTTGCATTTTCTCCCCAGTAATTTGTTAATGTGACTATTAAATCATTAGAGTAGTAGAATGCTTCTTGCAATAGATGTGTTAACAGGTCATATGAATGTCCTAGAATGGTTTGGGTTGGAAGAGACCTTAAAAATCATCTAGTCCCTGCTCCCCAGACATGGACAGGGATATCTTCTACTAGACCAGTTTGCTTAAAGCCCCATTCAACCTGTCCTTGAACACTTCCAGGGATGGGGCATCCACAGTGTCTCTAGGAAATGTGTTCCATGATCTCACCAACATCAGAGTGAAGCACTTCTTTCTAATATCGAATCTAAACCTACCATCCTTAAGTTTAAAGTCATTCCCTCTTGTCCTGCATGCCCCTGGAAACAGTCCCTTTCCAGCTCTTTGTAGGTCCCCTTCAGGTACTAGAAGGCTGCTGGACTCCCTGGAGTCTTCTCTGTTCCAGGCTGAACAACTCCAACTCTGTTTGTCTTCATATGAAAGGTGCTCTGGCCCTCTGAGCATCTTTGTGGCCTCCTCAGGACATGCTCCAACAGGACTTCATGAGGGTTGCACAGACCCACCTCTCCAGCTTGTCCAGGTCCCTCTGGATGGCATCCCTTCCTTCCAGCGTGTTGATCACACCACACAACTTGGTGGTTTTGGCAGACTTGCTGAGGGTGCGTGCAGTCCCACTGTCTGTGTCAGAAAATAGTACTCCACTTGTGGTTTTCCTTTGTGTACCCAAACTATTTCTAATAGGTCCACAGAAATTTCAGCCTCTCATGTTGGCAGAAAAGCAGGAGTCCAGCACAGGGACATCAAGAACACAGAATGTTAAGGCTGCAGTCTATTTTATGGGATATGTTCTTGCTGGCTTTGCCTGCTTTGTGTAAAGCAACATAACTGGACATAATCCAGCACTGAGCTATCTAAAATGTGAAAAGAATAGTTTGAGAAAAAATGAATACCTTTATCGAAGATTCGTGCTATTTTTGTGTCTTGTTCTTGCAGTCTTTTCCCTTTACTTTCATACATATCCTTTCTAGTTTTATTTCTTTTCTGAAATGTGGTTAGAAATAACTTGCACGGGGTGTTAGTGTCGAGCATTTTTGACATGAGGTTACTAGGAGAGCGTTTTACAATTGGAGCACCCTCCTCTGTAAATATTTTGAAAGGTATAGTGGCTGTGGAATTACAGAAATGTGTTATTGACATCTCTCAAGGATTACAAATTACACTCCTTATTTTTGGAGCATCATCCAAATCTCATTAAACTCAGCTAAAATACATGCTTGTGGGTCAGTTTCCCTGAGGCCAGTTGCTTAAGGCAATCTTAGCTAAGGACACACTTGTGAGAATTGCAAAATCATAGTCTCAGTTAAGTGCTTCTGATTCTGTCATTTTTTCAGTGAAAGCTTTTTGCTTAAATTGGTTATGAATAAGTTAAAAATACAACCAGAAGCAGACAGAAGCAAAAGTAGGGATGGAGTCTTTAAAGCAGAATACATAGGCTTTAACCAGTTCCTGGTCTGATTTAATCATTATTGTAAGGGCAGCAGCCATAGTTTTGGAGCATCATCCAAATACCCTATAGGTACTCATTCCGTTGCTGGAGTTGCTGCTCTAAAATAGTGATATTCTTTGTTTGGTCTAGATTCTTGGTTTTGCTTCAGATTAATTTGTCTCAGTAAAATGCACAAGAAAAAGACAATGGCACCCTATAAGCATTTTGCACTCACTTTTCACAGTTGAAGATGCTCATTAACATCACAATGGCAGAAAAGGAAAGAATCAAGCCCTCCTTAACTCCTTATTTTTCAGCCCTGGATAGTGTATGTGAGCAGCCTTTGTCTCTAAGCCTGTCCTCTTAGGGTTTAGAGGTGAGGAAAACAAGGTACAACATTTAGTCAATAACCCTAACTGCAGAAACCTTTTTTTTCAAAAGTGAATTTAAATTTCCCGAATGGAAGAGAGCATCTTATTATTTTACTACTTCCGTCTCTCCCGGGGTTGTAGACTTTGCTTTAAGGACACTTTAGCTACATTTTTCTATTTCTGTAGCCAGCCAAGTGAATACTTTTTATCCCATGAAGGAAAGAGCCTTTCTAGGGAAAAAAAAAAATAAAAAAATCTTGCAGTATTTCCTAATTTGTGGTAGTGTTCTGAGAAAGGAAGGGGAAGAAATGGGGAGGAAGAAGGTCTGGGCTTAGTTTTCTTCACAGATCAGAAGTAAGGCAAAGTGTCTCACTACATTTTCCATAGTTCATCTGACAAAGAAATTAATTTGAAAAGAGGTGAAAGTTCTCCAAGTTTTCCTTAGTGTCCTGGATAAATACCATGTATATTTAGAAACTGGATGAATTAAGAAAGATTGTTACACCTCCTTGGTGCTTAAATGCAATGGAGATTTTTCTGCAGTAATTCTCTATATTTATTGTACAGTATCTAAATCATGAGTCAGATGTGGCATTTCATTGGAGTAAGTGCATAATTAAAGTGCAATATGTAATAAACCTAGGACTTTTTCTGTGGAAAAAATAATAATCCACAGATTTGTCTTAATTATAAAAATAAAAGAATGAACACAGCAAACTCCCTTAATTAGACCTTTCCAGTGCTCTTTTACAATTGTTTTTTAAATAAACATGTACAAACTACTGACTAATTTTTTTAACTCTTTGTTTTACATTTTTATTTTACAGAAATCACTTCTCTTGCAGCAGAAATAATAGTCATGTGAGACATCATCATTATGGAACTTTATAACTCAGTTACAGAATTCTTAATTAGAGCTGTAGTTTAATAGGTATTAAACAGTGACAGTTACTTTCTTTACTGACAGTTTTAAGAGCAAAATTGCAGGGAATTATAAAGGGCATTTTGCAAATGAATTATATCCCTACTGTTCAGTAATGCCTGCAGAAAGGGAGTATCTGAGAGACGTGTGTTGTGATGGAGCGAGCTGCAGAAATTACAGCTTCGAGCGGTGCCGCTGCAGGCACAGACTGGCAGGTGGGGCGGAAGCAGAGGTGACCCGAGTCACCCCTGGCCAGCTGGACTCCCCTGAGCCAGCCCCTCTCCAGGAGGGGCCAGTGTGGGCCAGGCAGAGCCAGGCTGGCAGGGTTGGGAGCAGAGAGAGGATGCTCTGTGTATGGCCATTCCCAGTGCCTCCTGCAGCTGTAGTGATAACGCTCTTATCGACTGCGCAGTGAGGAGGGACGGGACACGCTGAATCAAGGCAAGGGCTGGGTGGTGGCTTTCCGAGGCACAAGCATGGGCTGTGTGCAGAGAGGCTCACGGGGGAGGCTCGGATTAGGGTGAGCTGTGTATGTGAATTCCCCTTAAAGTCAATAAAGCCAACGGAGCCAAAAAAAAATATCTTAAAGCAGGCAGGTCCTGGCTGGATTACAGGATCTTTCTAGACCTGTTTGACTGTGTTGACTAGATCTTGGTTGACTGGGACACTGATCTCACATGCTGCCCTCAACTTTTAGCTGTCTCCATTTTGCACTGAATCCCGTCAGCTGACTTCAACAGCTTATTCAGTCACCTCAGCATAGGTTAATAGTCATTGGTAGTATTCTGTTTTAGAAACCATCCTGTATTTACCTCTTCCCCAACTTTCAGCTACCCAGAAGTAAATTTCCCTTAAATCATATCTGGCAGCCCTTTGCAGATGTCTTAGGTACAGCCAGGCATCTAAAATGGTATAAGAAACCGTATTTTTAGGGATTTGTATGCCAGCCTTATTCTTTTAACACTGGTGGCAAAGAAGTCATTCCTTTTTCTCAAAGTTACAAATAGAGGCCCATCACTGTTCTTTTACTGAAGTTATGAGGTCTTTTATACAAGACAAATAATTGTAGGCAAATTAATTTTAAGGAAGATAAATGTATCATTGCTAAAATAGTCAATATCAATAAAAAAATAGTAGGAAATATTAATTCTTTTAACTAGAGTTGCTCCAACACACAATTATTCTTAATCTACCCAGCTGGGAAACAAGCAGCTGAGAAATAAGAGCAGCATTATCTACCTAGATTGTCCTCCAGCATGCTTAATCTGCAATGAAATGGTTATAGTCTTAATTTCTCCTAACAAAAGACTAATAGCATCCTAGGTTAAATCATAAAACATTATAATCAAGACAACAGGAAGAATTATAGTAGGTTTCCCTCTCCAACTGGTAGCTGCCCCAAATGGTATGTTAGTCCTGCTTTTGTCTTCATGTGGATAGTTCCTAACTCAAAGGCAATGCTGGTTGTGCCCCTAAATGGGCAATACATCGCTATTGCATGCAGCTCTGCTCAGTGCACAGAGGCAGTTCTGAACAACTCAGAGCTATAAAGAAATGCAAATGCTTGCAGGAGAAGTATAGAGTTAAGTGAATTGCCCAATATATGCAGGGATTGAGCTCTGCTGAAGGTTGGCGCTCCAAGCTCACAGTGTGCCTGAATGGAAAGAGGCTACAGATGTATTTATTCACAGTGAATAGATATGTAAAAAGGGATCTTAAAATCATTTCTGTCAGTTCTGTTTGAGCTAAACCAGAGCAAGGAAGTATCTGAGCACTGAATTGGTTACACGCAGGTCTGTTTTCCTCCTCCTCCAAGGGTAATAGGAATCCAGAAGTCAGACTCTGTAGCACTCAGGAAGAAACTACTGCCAACTGTTTGGACTCCCCTAAAAACTTGACAGAGATAGGGTTAGATGTCTAGACATTCTTCATATATTTCACTTACATTGAGATAGGTTGATTAAAAAGTACAAGAAAACTGTCTTGTTTATTTTTATTTTAAGACATACTTGTAGCACCTCTGACTTTTCACATTTTTCTGGAGCACCACATGGATTGGTTTGGTGTTGATGCAACTATTACCCAAACTTTTAGAACATGCATGGCTTCTGGCATTTCTGTACACCTTTCTGGTGTTTTTTAATGCAGTACAATGCATGAAAAACCTTCTGTTCTCCTGAAGATCTCTTCAAAACTCTTCTTTTCAGCTTTAGTATAACTGTTTCAGAGATGGAGAGAGATTTAGTCATTCTGATGCTGAATACTCATTTAACATGTTGCAGCTGATCCTGGTGGAGTGCTGTGTACAACTTAAGTATCAACAGTGGGGTTTCAACAGAGCTCAGAGTTGCTGCAAATTTCAGTTCTTGGCAAGAATGTCAATTTTGTATGTGCCAAGTGTCTGTTATTTAACCAAGCAGAGGATATTGAGTTACTGTAGCAGAAGCAAGATGTATGATTCATGTTTGCATATCCTTCTTCAAAACAGAAACAAAGAGATTTCACTTTTAACACATCATGCTTCTCTCGCTAGTCTTTTACCATTCACATTGCCATAATTTGGCAATAAAAATACAAGTTACAAGTATTTATTCAGTTATTTAGTGAGATGGTTAGCAGAGCATGCTGTCAGTTAATAACTAAACTAGGTAGGACAAAACCTGCAGTAACATAGTGTGCTTTTAAAAGTTGTAGAGTGACACTGTTGTTAAAATTTTGTCACTATCAAATACAGTTTATTTTGAGTAAAAGTTAAAAAAATCATATTTACAAAGTAATAATGACTTGAAATAAAAAGTTTTATGTTAGGCACTTATGCTGGTTTTGATGGTGATGAGTTTTGATATGTTTAGGGTTGAGTTTTTTGATACTTTCTCCTCCTATTACTTTAAGAAGAATAGCGCTTTCAAAAAATATATTGGGGGGCAATTTGGATTCGATGCTGTTCCTTTAACACTTGATCTTAAGACTGCAGTCTCTGTCAGAACAGATCAGATCAGAGCCCTGCTTAACCCAGTTTTGTCACTGTGCCACTGACCAGCACTGACTGCAGCTGCAAACAGGGCAGGGTGTGCTCCCGTCTGTGCCAGCTCCCTCTGAGGCACCCAGCGATTCACCTGGCTGCTGCTGCCTGCCAGCCCTGCCTGGCCCCACTCTTGATCCTGCTGAAGTTTTCCATAGAATGCTAACCAGATTTTCCTGATTCAGCTTCCCTAGCTGAGGATGGTGGTTAAGGCCCTTCAGCATATAATGAAGTGGATATACAGATAATTAACTTTGGGATGGAGATTAGTTTTTCCATGGGAAAACTCATCTGCGAAGAAACTTTGGAGTTTGATTCATTATTGGTTCCAGATTAATTTTCAGTGGTGGCAGCTGACACGAATTCAACATATGGATCTCTGGATAAAAGGATGGACTATAAAAACATGACCTTGTCCTGTCTGCTCCGTGGGTTGTGCACGCAGAAATAACTGTGAGCTTTGCCTTGACCCCCTGGGCAGTTTTGTGTGGTCAGAGAATTATGCAGTTATCTGCACTGCCTTGGCTGGTGCCAGTAGGTGTCACACATGAATAGGTCCTGGACAGGTCAACTGTGGATGGGTGGCACTGCCATGAACCACCAAGCATATTAAAAAGTGAGTGTACAGTCTCTTCTCTTCTTTTGTATCTATACTACATTCATTTTTACTACTTTGAATTAAGGTCTCAAAGATATGGGAAGGATTATTAGTGGTTCAACAAGGTGAAAAGTGTGGTCACCTTAGGTCTGTGCAACAGCATTTCCAGCACTTTGTCTAGAACAGGTTTGTTTTGTTTTGCTTGTTTTGTTGGCTTTTTTTTTTTTTTTAAAGAAACAATTCTGAATAATTTGAAACTGCTGGATAATTGCAAATTAAAATGTAAATGACTTAAAATGGGTATAACTGTTGTGAGCAAATAACACCATCTATTTTGCATTTTATCAAAACTTTGTAGTACTTAACACAGGGCTTTATAGTTCATGTTAGCATCCTGCTTAGCAGGCGGAAGTGAATGGGAAAGTTTGCATTTTAGTAACACCCAGGAAAATGACAGTTGGGTTTCTTGTCTACTTGAGACGAGATGCATATGTTTGCTTTTTTGCATTCCCCTTGAGAGAAGTTTTGTTGAGCAAACTCGACCCTTTCCCCCCCATCCCCCGCATTTTAGGGGTGGTCTCCAGGTTCTCTACCATTTTATCATAATATTCAATATAACAAAATAAATAATTTCTGAAATTAGATTTTCAGTGTGCATAAAGTCCTAATTTGAATCCGTGTCCTTGAATCTGTCATGAAATTACAGCTATAAGGCATAATTGTATTTTTCTTGAATATATCACTTTAGGGGAAAACAGCTAATTATATACGTCAGTGTTGAGATATTTGGGTTCTTTTAGAGGAGGAAGAGGTATCGTTTTAGTGATCAGAGCTGCAGAAGTAAAGAGAAAAGTAAGGGAAAATGGTTTCAGTAATGCATAAAATTGAGGCTGAAAAATAAAGGAACACAAAGGAAACAAGAGTTGAAAGAAAAAAAAAATATAAAGAAAAACAGCAGATGGGGATTTTGGGGAAACCAAAGAAGTAACAGAAATAACCATGCTTTGTTTTCATGTACTGCTTGGCCTTAAAGCTTTGTTAGGCTAAAGTGTCCTTTTTATCAGAGCAGTGGGTGTTGCAGAGATTATTTCAGTGGCGAGTCTGTGCAAAGATGAATGTGCTTCTGTTTCCCTCGGCTGATTAGCACAGTCCCAAATGGCAAGTGTGATAAACCCTGGTCTTTTGATGCCCCTTTTTTCCCTTCAACTCAAAGACTTTGAGATCACAGGGTAATTTTTTTCCTTAACAAGACACCGGTATTTTCTCCTGAATTCTTCATAAATCAGACTTTTAAAACACTTAAGACGGTGTCCTTACATTTCCTGTTTCCATGGAATCTATAGGAGGTTTAAAGTATTCCAGGGTGCTCTGCCAGCCCTTAAAGCCATTATCAGATTTTCAGTCTCTTGTGTCTCACTTAGATCTTCTGAGGATATTGCATAGCTGTTTTCAGTTGAGCAACTCTGCATGAGGAGCTCTTAAATGATGCCTTCTAAACTTCCTGTATTCCTTTGATTTCACACTGGGTCTATTTTTTGCGTCTTACTGACATTTGTGGTTCCCTTGAGGCAAGTACTACAGCATCTACAACACCCACAGCTACATAATCACAAGCTTGGACCTGTGACTGCTTAAAGTGAAATCTTTTTAAAGAAAAAAAAATGAAGAAAGTGTTCTTGTAGTGAGAGCACTGTGATAGCATCAGAGGGAAGGCAGCTGTACAGGCACTTTACATAAGGAATGTCTTTCCAAAACCTCTGTTTCCACATTTTTTGGTTTTTAGATAGCTTTTTTAAACCCACCTCTCCTAACCTTTTCCTTGTCTGGAGCTGCTGCAGTGCAGCATCCAAGCTACCAGGACCACTGAGTGGTGGTCTGACATCTCTGCTCTCTTGCCATGTGTGAAGACAAAATATGGTCATGTTTAAGGCAGGATTTGTGCCGCTTTTTTTAGTGGAACCAGGCTTTGGACTGGAGAGCAGACAAGTCTGTGTACTGTAATGCTGATGCTGCCTTTTTTTTTTTTTAAACACACCATCTTTTAATGTAATTACTGGAAAGTTTTTGCTTTTAAGACACTTTTTCTGCAGCTTGTTTTTCAAGTGTTCCCTTGTGAGTTGCAAGTTGAGCTACCATTAAGTTGCTTGATTGTTATGCAGTGCTAAAGCATGGCATAGTTTCTGTGCACAAATGTAATTGTTCTGCTTATTTCATTTAAAATGTTCATCTAAAATTTAAAAGGAGGATAAAACATAGCAAATAAAAGAATGCAGCAGACCAGAGAGTAAGGAAGAGATGATTAGAGTCTGTAAATGTAGGGCTAGAGAGTAGAGATTTTACTTCTGCAAGAGCAGGCAAATTGCAGTTTGGGGTGGTGCTACTAGAGAAACAGCTATGACAAAAGCAATTTGTCATGAAATATGGAAAGGCTATGCTAGACAGCCTGTAATTATGAGCCAGTTTCCACGTTTGGCAGCAGTGCCCCCCGAAAATATTGATGCATCCGTGGTTTCTTGCCAGGCTATGGCACACTGGCTCTCTCAGGTGTGCTGGCAGACGTGTTCGTGGCCCCACACTGGGAACCATAGCTCAGTTCCACCAAGCAGTCACTCAGCATATTTTTTAGGAAGGACACGAGAGAAGATTTGTTAGATTAGGTTTCCTGAGTTGTGTCACAGTGTGGTCCTCCAAACTACTGTGCTGACACATTTGTGGTATCAGGGGAAGCAGCAGTTGTTGCACAAGATCTGTAGCTGTTGAGCTGAAGTGTAAATATTTGCTACTTTAGTGTCAGGATGGCCTGAAGTGGTCAGAATTCCATATTATAGACTATTTCAAAAATCCTTTTAAGCTTCAGTCACAGCAGATTTTCCAGGCTTGCTGTTGGCTGCCTTTTCGTGCGAGGTCTGCCCGTATGAGCAAGCAGAGATTTACAAAGAGAAAAATTAAGCTTCCCACCTCTTCCATCTTTTGCTTCCCCTCACTTGCCCCATTGCTTCTGGCATGCCAAGGCCTCTGTTTGGGGCTGGGCTGTGTGAGCAGCAGGATCGGGGCTGCCATGGCATTGCAGGGACTGGCACCTGCAGCCTGGGCTGGCCAGGGGCAGCAGGGGGGCTCAGCCTGGCCACCAGGCCCTGACAGCTTCTTCCTGATGTGTTTTGGATGCTTCTCTGGCTGTCTTGTAGCCTGCTGCGGCCATATGGTCTTTAAGGGATCTGAAATCTGAATGTGTCTGTAGATGTTGTTCTTTTCGTTTTTTTCCTGTTCAGCTCCCTTTCTGAAAGAATTCATGAGGCAGCGTAGTTGAGTTGTTCCAGTATTCCCTGAATTGATTCCCACCTTTTCTGAGTAAGGTTAGTTTCTTGTTCTTGTGAGCCTCATTGCAGACACTTCATGACGGTAAGTCTCTACCTGCTGTTAAAAACAAGGCATAAATGCCTTGACTGTGACCCAGCATTCGGCAGGAAGCCTCTGAAGGCCATGCAACAGTCTGCTGGTGTTCTTCTGGAAATCCTCAGAGCAGCAGTCAAGGATTTTGTCAGATGAGGGGTTTTGGTGCTAAGTAATGCTCTTGGGGAAAGGACAAATAATCGTATGATAAGGTCCTTTTGCACTAAATCCTGCCCAAGCAGTAACTTGCCTACCAAGTGTGAACAAATGTTCTGCTATTCTTCACTAGAATCAATCCTGATTTGCACTGAAGCAAATGAAAGCAAAGCTGAAGCAAAATCAGAGCCAGGGCTGTTCAGATAGATCCATGCTCTTAAAGAATAATAAGAAAGACACCAGAACAGAAAAAAGATAACTACAATTAAATAGTGTTAAAACATTGTTAAATATTTATGTTCTCTTTGTCTTACTCTGTGATAGCCTTTACAGGTTGGTAGAGCCTTTTTAAACATGGGAAGTTAAAGGAATAAGAAGCACTGTTCACTTACAGTGGGTGAAATCCAACCCTGTTGGGAAGGGAAGGGGAAGTTCAGTTATTTAATTCAGTAAGGTCAGGTTTCTACTGTTTCTAATCACCTACTGTATATTTGGACACCCTCTCAGTACAGGAATTAGCCTCCATTACTTAAATGTTTTTAATACTTTTGAGGTCCAGTGTAATCATTCTGTAGCTCTTGGTATGTGCTGAATGTTCATTTTGTTTCCTAAATTATATTATTTTCTGGTAACTACCTAGTGAAGACAGCAGTAAGATAAACCAATTCAAAGCAACAATCTAACTGTCTCCAGCACAGATTTTCCTTATGTTTTATATTTTATAAGGAAGAAATAGGACTAATTTGCAAAACTGCAGGAGGAAAACTGGGTTTCTTTTAGTTTTGTGGAAGATACTTGTCTATGGATAATCTTTCTTACTGTGTTGAGCATAAATGCCAAATTCCGGTTTGAGCTGGGATGTTATCACAGCTCTTCGGTTTATGTCCTTTTACAGCCAGCCCTTTACAGTAAATTGACTGTAAATCAGGAAAAACCTCTCTCAGTACACCAAATGGAAACTGTAAAACTCTTCACGAAGGAGTAAAATTCCTGAAAAGTAACTCTTAAATGGAAAGGGGATTTAGCAGTTTTAGGTCTCCATTAAAACCATGGAATTGCATGTGGATTACACTGCCATGTTTAGAAAGCTGCCAAAGAGCTGCTATTGGCAGAATTATGCCTTGCAGGGTTTAAAGTCCACTACCTGAGGAACTTGCCTGTATTTGTCATTAACTTGGGCTTTCTCGCCGTCAAATCCCTCAGTGATGCGTTTCATTTCCTTCACACTAATTTTCCAATTTCCTTTTTTTTTTTTTGTCAAGTGAGAAGCAGTTTTTGCAGCATCTCAGATGTAATTTCTACACGTATTCTGTGAATTGCCAACTTTAATTTCACTTGACTGTCTCTTTGATGGAATTTTCCCCTACACCACAATTGTTTTTATAATTCCAGATGGGTAATTATGGGCTAGATGGTAATGCTTTAGGGAAGGCAGGAGAAGTAGGTAGTCTGCGTAGTGAGAAGGGATTTGAAAAATGCTTCTGGAATTGGCAGGGAAATGAAGGAAAGCAGAATCTTGTGACAAGAAGTTTCTATGCCTTTAGTTTAGCTTTAATTCAAATACATGAATCTCCCTATGCTGCTTTTTTAACACGACATGGTGCAGCTCGAAATACACCAGTGATGTGTACAAGAGGAAGAAAAATTCTTTTCCTGAGGGATGGAAAGACTCTTAAGTCTTCCCATTTTCCTAGATTCTTGTCATCTGTGCACTCCAAATTAAATTGGAATAATAAATAAAAAAATCCTTACATGGGGGCAAAGGTTTCTTCTGTAGATCTGTCTTGTTAGCAAGAGCTACACTTCTCTGTGGAGATGCTTACTGGTTCCTGCTGATTCATTATGGCAGGAGTGGCTCGTTAACTCTTGCCAGAAAGACGAGTGACAAGTGTGGCTTTCTCTTGAACAAGAGCAGAAGGGCTGAGCCTGACCTCAGTGCAGCGAGGGTAGATTTTGTTCGGAGCAGACTGGGATGCTGACGCGGGAAGTAGATTTGGATTTTTATCAAGCCAAAATTGTGTTTTTTAAAATCTCCTCAAGCAGCTGCTCAAACATCCTGATCTAATGAGATGGGGGCAGACAAACTGCTGGTTCAGCTGGCACGGGGAGAGGGCTTCCTGCACCAGGAGATGTGTGTCCTCCCTTTGGCAGCCTGCTTGGTGGGAGCACTTGACTCCATATATCACAGTGAATTATATGGGATAGATCTGTGGCACAAAGCTGCGTGTGTGGAAACTTGGTGGGAGCACTATGTGATCTCACAGAGCAGGCACACAGTTTGTAAGGTAAATTGTGGCAACAGCTCCAGCTTTTCTAGTTCGTTTGTAGCTACATAAATGTGTGCATGTGTATTTTTTTATATACAGTGTATATGTATATATTATAGTGTACACATATGTGTATGAAACCCACACTTCTCACTTTCAGCCTGCTGTTCCTTCCACGTGTTTTATGACAGTGGTGTGTTTGATGCACAGTGAAAATGTATTCTCAAAGAGTACAAAGAAACCTCTCAGGGCTCAGTTTGTTTCTTGCTCTCGTGGTTGAGGTTTGACAGGGATTTTTCCTACAACGAAAGGGAAGTTTCTGGTTCTCTTGGCTGGGTGAACATTGACTTGTTCTCATGGTCTCATCAAGGTGATTTTCAACTAATAAGTGTACTTTTCAAGTACCACATATACTCAAGCTTTCTGCTGTTTGTCTGTCTGTAACACACACTTGTAATTATTCAATGACTGAAATATTTTAAGTAACATTTGTAGGTCTGGGCAGTATAGGAGGGTTTTTTCTTATCCTGTGATATAAAGAAGGCCAAACTAAATGGCACAGCAGAAGTCCCACTCATAGACAGTCCTTTTTATAGATAGTCACTGGTAAAGTGTAAACGAAGTAAAAATTAAATCAAACCAGGATATTTGAACTTTCAAAGTTGTTATTCCATGCCTTGCTTATTGAGACAGAAAGTAGTGCAGCTATTTATTTTGGTGATAAAATTGAATGCTTTTTTTCAGATGTCGTGGCACATTCTACTATGTTCTAAATGGTGTCTGAATAGGCAAGACTCTGACAATGCAAAAACATTGGCTACGGTTATTCCTGTGCCTAGGGAGAAAAGGAATAAAGTAGTTGTTTCGACATATAGCTGATGGCTACTGCTATTAAAAAATTTCCATTAGGCCAGCAAATTGTAATGTTCCTCTCTTACGCTTTCCTTGGTCTGATTAATGACAAAATGGGCTATCAACAAATAGGCAGTTTAGAGAATGTGATTCAGCCTTCAATTACCCTGCGTGTTGTAACATCACCTACGAGTTAGTTAAGGTTTCAATTAAAGTTCATGTAAAGTACTTGTTTAGCTACATGTAAATACCTAATTAGTACTATGCTAAATGGTTTATTTCTCTTCTGAATACTACAGTATACCCTGAAAATTACTCCTTTTTTTTAGTTTGTCGCTTGTTTCAGAGTGCCTCTTGCACATGTGCATTTCCAGTTACAATAATTCATACATTTTGTACACAGTTTTAATCACTTGAAAGTCTTTTAATTATTAATAAGGTGAAATCCATTGATTTTCTCCAGTTGTTCAAACACGAGTCTGGCCTAATCCTGCCTCAGGCTTGAGGGGCACTGAGATGAACAGCAAATCCTTGAGCTAAACATTCATTTCATGGGATTTAAAGTGTGTGGGGGAAGGTGAGGGGGAGGAGGCTTCCCTCTTTTTTCCTTCTGTGACCTTTTCTTTTAGCTTTTTCCATTTTCTCATATGCAAACACATATTTGAAAGCTATAATTTTGTGATGATGAAAATAAGTAAAAATAGAGTAGTTTGAAAAAAAAAAATCTTCAAGAGAAGGTTATTGCTTAGTTTAACCTACACAATATATGTATGACTGCACAACTGATGAAAGTAGACCTGTGGTGCAGAAAGCTTTGCTCCTGAGATGAAGAAGTGGTGTAACTAATAAGCAAACCTGTGAGTGTTCTAGCACATAAAAGTGCATAAGATAATGCAGGACTTGTGTGCTGTGTTATTGCACATTGTATGTGAGGTTTATCCTATGATTAGTGTCAGATTTTCCCTTTTGTGTGAAGAACTCTTTTCACTAAAGCCTCTGGCTCAGCTGCAGATCGGTGGTTTGATGCAATTTTGTCTCAGTTTATTTCTTTAATTGATTTGATCCCCCTTTTTCTTTACTTATGACCCTAATTACTAAAATCTGGCATCCAACCACCCTACAGGAGTCAAATAATTTGTTTTACTCCTCTATCAGTTTACTTTTGTTTCACCTCAGACTCCCTCATGTTGTATTACCATAAGAAGTCTCTTCTATAAGCTCTGAATCCAAGCTAAAGTAGTTTTAAAAGAAGAGGGGGCAGGATGGTGATGTGTGTACAAAATTGAGCAAACACAGAATGTGGTTAAAGCCCCTCACGATTTATTAATTTCAAAATATGTAATTTGAAGTTGTCCTCAGTGCTATTATGGAGATCAGTGCCAAGCTTCCGAGCTTTACTCCATTTTTTTTCAGAATTTTTAGCCTGTGAACAGATCCTTTTCAGCTGCTCAGAGTCCCTGATCTCGGGGACTTAATTCCCAGAACGACAGAAGCATTTCAGAAAGCATCCATGAATAGGAGAAGTTCAAAGTGGCAAGTATCAGTCCCTCAGTTGTGCACAGGAAGACGGTATCCATCTTCTCTGAAGAGAAATAGTGTTTTTCACTGCTGCCACTAAAGGGAAGCCTCCTCTGGGACCTTGTTAGATGCTTTCATGTGAGGACCATTTGACCCACTTCTGACTAGTGAGCAGGCTTAGAAGGCAGTAGTTGTTGGGGGTATGCCTTTGGCTGATCTCCTCCCCCTCTTTGCAGAGAGAGAAAACCCTCTGTGGAATATATTAGGGATAATAACGGGGTAAAAATGTCAGTTAAAGAAGGGTGACGGATGGAAGTCCTAGTCAATAATAAAAATAATAATAATAATAATATCTTCAAAAGGTATCTGTTTAGCACAAAGGCAGCATCAAAATAACATCAGGTGTCCTATTTAAAACAAATTAATAAAATAATACTTGCAGAACTAATATTTGTTTTTAATAACAGATAGTATTAGTTGCTGAATGTCACGTAGTGTGGACTTTTAAATTAAGCACACATTTTCCTTTAATGTGGTGAAATCAATTTAATGAAATTGAAACATATCTTGGGTGGGAGAAAATGGATTGGTTTTTGACTGTTTGTGACCAGCAGAGAAGGCAGGAGGAGTGCTTATGAAGGGTGTGTCTTTAAGGTATCTGGAAACAAGGTAGTATAAAAAACAGTTTTATGGTAAGGAAACCATCAGCAAAATAATCCAAAATATGTATGTGTAGCAGATCCTTTTTATCTAAGACAAAAAAACTTTCAACCTTAATGCTGTTTATTAGACAAAACAAAATACCTGTTACCTTTCCGTCTTTACTTTGCTAAATACAGTAATTTTGGTGTTTTTCAATGAGATAAGGCGTTCATTGTAAGGCAGCCAGTTTGAAACTGGTAATATCTGGTTTCTTAAAAGATATTGATGATCTACAAAGCCTTTTCAGTTTTTTGTATGCTACAGCAGGCCTTCATGCAGGTATCAATATGGTGTGGATTATGAGATTATTGTATTTGTGTCCCTGGGAAAGCTAGTTTTGATCTATGATTTCCTCCCCAATTACCTCCAAATATGCAAGACTGAATCTACAGCGGTGCATGTGGAAGAGATCAGAAATAAGTAACTTTTGAAAAAATGATTAATGGTAAGCCATGTATAACTACATGAAATATAAAATATTCTCCTTTCCTGCCACTGGGGTTCCTCGTAAATAATCTGACTCTGTACAGAACAAAGTAATAACTGTATCAAGAGAGAAGCTAGAGAAACCAATTAAATTGTTGTGGCAAGTAGAAAACAAACAAGAGGGAACGCTCTTTACCAAACAGAAAATTTCTGCTTTTGCTTTGTATTTGGAAGTCCGCTTAAGCATTGGATCTTCAGATGGGTTTTCAAGGTTTCATTTGTATCTTTGAAAAGAAACTGGAAACCAACAGATTAATGTGGGCAAAAAAAAAAAAAAAAAATCCTCCCTAGCACATCTTCTGAATGCTTGTCAGTACCTTTCAAGTAAGGCAATGACTGAGAAACTGGCCCAAAGGGGTAAAACCAGAATACAGGGGCAGTGCTAGGCCTGAGGAATCCAACAGGATGTAAGATGAAGACATCTGTAGCTGAATAAAGACGCCGCCTTTAGGAGATTATCCTGAAAATGATTGCAGCTGCCACCGGAGAGCTGGAGAGCCAGATGCTGCCGCGGCCCCCGGGGAACCGGCTCCGTGTGATGAGTTGTCGGAGACAGGAGGGTTGGAGGAACAGACATCCTTCTCCAGATCTTACAATAAAAAATCACACTGTGACAGCTTTACCCTTAGCCTCTGTCACCAGTAAGGGAAAATTCGCTATAGGCCTCTTGCCATCAATTATCTGTTCTTTTTTTTT